>LNAR01000013.1:0-31641 GCA_001630585.1 Pseudogymnoascus sp. BL549
GGCTATAGGTGGATGCAACATGCCTTTTCATTTTGGGGAGGTAGCGGGTGTAGTACGTGCACTCTGTCTGCAAGCAGTAGAAGCCATCATAGCTCTCTAGCTTTTCAATAGGCTGACACCGGTCCTCGATCCGCAGCCTATGGTCCTTGAGCTCCTCGATGGTTCTGAGGTTGTAGCCACTTAGCAGCTGCACTGTTGTGCCTAGGGTGGCCCTAAGGAGCCAGTGTGGCCCCCCTCGCAGGTGTCGCTCCTGGCCGCTTGGCCCAGGGACAACACACAACCTACAAGCCTCGCAGACTACAACCTGGTGTGTTGGATTGTACAAGAACATAGTGGAGGCTATAACAGCGGCCGGACCGAGCCCGACTATCAGTTCTATCAGTTTCTGGCAGTTGCTCTCTAGGGAGACTTGTCTCTTGGACCGCAATGCCCTTGGACCGCAATGCCCCTTGGACCGCAATGCCCCTTGACCGCAATATGCCCTTGACTGCAATGCCCTTCACTGCAAAGGGCGCTAGGCAGGGGGGTTAGCGGGGTGTAGCGGGGGTGCGGCCTGCCAATCACTGCACCGGGCTCCCTTGTCCTTCGCCGAAAGACGCGCCCCGCATAAGTGGTAGNCAATGCCCCTTGGACCGCAATGCCCCTTGACCGCAATATGCCCTTGACTGCAATGCCCTTCACTGCAAAGGGCGCTAGGCAGGGGGGTTAGCGGGGTGTAGCGGGGGTGCGGCCTGCCAATCACTGCACCGGGCTCCCTTGTCCTTCGCCGAAAGACGCGCCCCGCATAAGTGGTAGGGTCTCAAGCGGGGTTATAATATGAAAAATAACCCTAACTGGTACTCTCTAAGAGTACCAGGCTTTCTAGCTATGGAATTAAAGAAGAAAGGTATATAATTCTTACTTTTTTTCTTCATTACTTTATAACTATTAGACTTACTTAACTTATTTTTTTATAGAATAAAAGCCCTTATTCTATAGTATATAATATATGTTTTTTATATAGGGGTTACTAATAAAAATGAGAGAGTACTATAGTATAATAGTAAAACTTAGACCCTCCTAATAAAAAAACTTAGTACTCTTTAAGGGTACTAAGTTTTCTAGGTATACAAGTTTAGGCTGCACGAGTATAGGAAACTACTCTGCCCTCCCAAATATCCTTTGCACTTCCACGCTTCCACACACTTCGATCTCATAATATAGCTCTACAATCTCACTAGCATCTTCTGGCATTCCCCCTTCCTCTAACATCAGAATCACCATCTCAGCATGACCTAATCGCGCGGCCTCATACAGGGGCCAATCACTATGGAGCGACGGATTGAGATCGACCCCTTTCTCAATAAACAGCCGCGCCATATCAATGTTGTTGTAGCGAATCGCCCACCAGATCGGTCTATGGTGGTATTCTGGATCCTCGACTGCTAGATCATGGGACAAAAGTACCTTCATGAGCTCTACGTTATTCTTAAACCCAGCATAAGATATTGGGCTAAGTGAGTGCTGAAATTCCGTGACAAAGGCGTAGACTCGTATATTCGGATCTGCGCCACGGGTGAGCAGAAACTCAACTATAGGAACCTTTTCTTCGACCACTGCATAGCCAAGCGCGCTAGTATGTTCTGTCTCTTGGTTGATATTGATGTAGTTCCCATCGAGCAGGAGCTCTAGCACAGCGGTCTGATCGCCCAATATTGCAGGTTCAAGGAGCTCGATAGAATCATAGTCAAATCCAGCATCAAGTCCAATGCGTAAGCAGTCGACATAGCCCCTGAAGGCTGCGATTCGAACGCAGTGTTGCAGATCGCTGACCAACGGGTCTCCCTCTATGATCAGGTCTTCGATAGGATTGATCGACTCTCTCGCCGAATACACCGTTGGCGTCCAATTTGGAAGAGTGCAGACATTCTCTGCATGTTCCGCAGCATTTTCTCTTGCGACATAATCGGCTGTAGCTCTTTCCAGCGCTAACCGCCCCGCTCCTTTAGAGGCTATCAGGAGAGTGGCGGCTCTGGTATTCCGGATCAGAAGTTCCCGGAGAGAGGAATACCACAGGCCTAGAGAGGTGAGTGATTGCGAGCGTAATTATTCGACACGAAACATACGGCAGACGCAAAAGAGATTAATTATCGATGCCCAGTCACATTCCGACATGCTATACCGTTCTAATCGCGAGAACTCAGCGAGTATCAAGTATTGTACATCGGATGGAAGACTAGTCGGATCCATCTTGATATTCAAACGATAGACCGGATTCAATAACAGTGGAGTTACCCATCAATGTCATGTTGAAAGAAGATGGGAGGAGCGCAACAGGAAGCTCAGAAGATCGTTGCCTGGCTGAATACATACAGAGGTGCATAATGATCGTACCCGACTGTGAGCGAAGCAAACAGTCGGAGTAAGCAACAGTCGGTGGCAGAAGCGATAGTCCAGCATCACGGAAAGCCTCGCTCTGGTACTAAGTGTCTTGGCTCATCAAAATAGTACTGCAATCTCCACCAACCTCTGGAAATTACCCTCCACGGTCCGTGCCTACTTATTCTTAGCTCCGTCTCTCGTCAACCCCAAAAATCCGCCCTACGACCTGCAAGGGACTTGGGTATAAACCTATTAGAACGATGGAGATGCTGCCAGACCTTATGCATCAACTGAGCTACACTGTCAGGCACGCGAGTTAGATTTAGGATCGCCTCCAAGCTATAGCCAATGATGCCAGCACTGACGCGCCACAACGCATTGGAAATTCGGTGGTGCGGCCAACTCACTTTGGAGCGACGTTAGTGGAGAACTAAAGAGCAGTAAAAGGGGAGTCGGGTAAGCAGAGCCGCCTCAAATTCCAAACATGCATTGAGCCCTGTGGGAAACTATTTAACCAAAGATGGCGGCATTCTTAGGTCGAAATAAGTTTTGTTATCTCACTATCACACTCGTTTTTCTCTTTCTCGTCTGTCTTTACCCTAATTCGTCGCGATGAGGCTCAGCGACATTTTGCTCGGTGCCATACTGTGCATCTCTACTCCAGTCATAGGAGCATGGACTCCAGTCACAGGAACATTAATCCCAGTGGCAAGAAAATGGAGTGTCGGCCAAGAAGTCGACACCCAAAGCGGCCCTGTCGTGGGGTCGGCAGCATCCAAGGCAGCCAACGTCTCCGTCTATCTTGGGATTCCATACGCCCAACCGCCTATAGGTAATCTTCGCTTTGCTGCACCGCGCCCCTACTTCGGTAACGCTTCTATAGACGGGACTAAATTTGTGCGTTGCCCTATTATCTTATTTGTATTGACTGTTGACTATGTTGCTCACTATTCTTGGTGCAGGGTGCCTCCTGCCCGGTATCAGACTTTTTCTATGGGAAGCCGGATACAAAAGGAAAGAACCTAACTGCGGCGGGATTGGCGACTGTTGCCCACTTGTCTAGAAACAATAACGATAGCAGTGAAGACTGCCTGACCCTTAATGTGTGGACGAAACCACAGACTGGAGAGAAGAAGAAGGCAGTGGTGATATGGGTGCACGGCAAGGGATATACGAGCGGAGCTTCATCCGATCCAGTATATGATGGTCAGCTCATAGCGGATCAAGAGGACATCGTTCTCGTGACTTTCAAGTACATCTCACCCATCCCGTGTCTATGCGCATAATTTAACAGCGCCACAGCTACCGTATGAACGTCTTTGGCTTTCCAGGAAACGTCAACGGCACCATGAACATCGGACTCCTCGACGAGCGTCTTGCCATCGAATGGGTCCGCGACAACATCGACGCTTTTGGCGGCGACCCAGCCCGCATCAGCCTCTTCGGCGACTCCGCTGGTGCAGGCTTAGTTGATTTATACAGCTTCGCCTACGTCAAAGACCCCATCATCTCTGGTATTGCCCTCCTATCCGGATCCGCCACACTCCGCGGGAAGAATTCCCCGGGCAGCAAATCAGCCGAATATATCTGGATCCGGATGGCTTGCGATCTCGGCTGCAGGAGCATCGAGGACACAAACCCGGCCGAAGTTCTCGCCTGCATGCGCAACAAAACCGCCGCCGAAATCACCGCTGCCATCCCGGCCGACATCAACCCCTACGGCACCAAAGCCTTCTTCCCGAACGTCGACGACAAGCTCGTCTTCTCAGACTACTACCAGCGCACGGTGGCCGGCAATTACATCCAGGTGCCCATGCTCATCGGCTCCACCGAGGATGAGACCTTCTACCACCACACCATGGCTAACGCTTTCTCTGTGCCCCAATACAACCTGAACTGGCCCTATGAGAACAACTCCACCTACACTTGTCCGGCGTCCAACCGCGCAAGGGCGGCCGCTGAACTAGGCTTACCCACCTGGCGCTATGCCTACTTCGGCGACTTCAAAAATGCGCGGCTCACGACAGCGGCGAGCGGCCGTGCCTATCACGGTTCGGACGTCCTGCTGGCATTCGGCACGCCGCTGGTGCCAGGCGTGAAGCCTGATGCTGACGAGGTTAAGGTGGGGAAGTACGCACGTGGCGCGTTTGGGGCGTTTGCGCGAGATCCAAAGGCTGGGCTGAAGAAATACGGATGGCCGCTATATGACAATGATACAAAATCGCTGGTTCAGTTAGGATTAAAGAATAAGGTCGGGGCGTTTCCCGTGAATCGGGCGCTTTATGATAGGTTTTGTCCGTATTAGACGGCTCCTTTAGGGTTGTGTACTACAAGGAAGAGCTGTACTAGTACAGCTGTGATGGTACAACTGCAGTAATGCGAAAACTCCGAGACCGAAAATGGCTGACATCGTCTGTTCTGAGACTTTTATCCGACCTCGAATCAGTAATTGTTTTATTAAAGAAATGACTTCAAGTGCAACAAACTTAGTTCGAGGCGAGGCGAGAGAGTAATTCCTCTAATGAAGATAGATATCCAACCTGGGCTACGTAAAAGTCAGGCCGCACGTATGAATAGCCCGGCTTAGTGAAACCGTAACTCTGGTGCAACCCGCCTGCAACGTCTCTATACCACCCTAGAAAATTCGTCATAGAATGTTCGCCGCTATGCAGAATGTAAACTTCTGCTTGACTACCGTTGGGTCTCGCGTCGAGAAATTTCTCCTTAGCCGCCTCGAGTTCCGCCAGCGAAGCAGCGTTGCTCTCGCCGCCAGAGAACAGTAGTAGGCTGTGTCGGTCAGCTCTAATTGTTTCGTATAAACTCTTGAACCGGCCGTCTGCGCCCACAATCTGGCCGTCTGGCGCTCGGCTGCCTCCGAGCACAGCGCCCTCAAAGCCAGAGCTTGTCCCAACTATATTGCTGTGTCGGTAGCGAATAGCAAACTCTGAGATGAACTTATAGCCCTTATGAAGAATCTCAGTTTTACCGTTGACGGCGGGTGCGAGCCACGGAACGAGGGCGTTGCGGATGTACATATAAACTGGATTGGTCCAAGTAAGCCAGGTAAAAGCCCAATCAGTCGTATCGAGGAGGTGCTTGCCGACGGGCTGGCGTTCCGCATGGTACGTGTCGAGAAAGTGATCGGGTCGTTCGCCGCGGAGGACGGTGCCCAGTTTCCAGCCCAGATTGATGGCATCTTGGATGCCTGTGTTCATGCCCTGTCCACCGGCTGGCGAATGGATGTGTGCAGCGTCGCCTGCTACAAATAGGCGGCGGTCGCGGTAAGTGTTGACGCCCCTGTGGTGCAATCTGTAGCGTGTCATCCAAATCGGATTGTGGAGTTCACCGAAGCCTGGAATCATAACGTCAAGGATGTCCTGGAAGTCCTTGAGCCCAGGCTCGGTGTTACTGGGGTTTCCGGTGCGTGTGGCGATGATGCGGACTTGGCCACCCTTGAGCGGGAAGAGCACCATCTGCCCCTGGCCGAGGCACATATATAAATGTTTACTAGGCCTCGTCGTCCGTATGTGTGCGTCGCATAGGATGAAATCCTGCTCATATGCAGCGCCTTCGAATGTGAAGGTGTCCGACGCGTGGCGCACAGTGCTATGTGCGCCATCGGCACCGACTATGTATTTTGCTCGCAAGGTCTCCCGGGTGCCAGATAAGCTTTCGAGGACGACAGTGACACCACTATCGTCCTGAGAAATTTCCTGGACCATAATACTGCGCTCGAGGGTGGAGCCATATTGTACTAGGCGTTCATGAAGGATGCGCTCGGTCTCGGATTGAGCGATGATGAGAGGGTGAGCGTATTCGCTGTCTTTGATTCGGCTCACAACCTTGTCAAGGAGCATGTCTGTAATCTCCTTGCCGTTGACGACAATGGTCGCACCAGTGGCCACCACACCCTCTCTAAGCAGCATTGCACCAAGTCCATGCCTACTAAGAAGTTCCTGGCTACGAGGCTGCATGGCCAGGGCTTTGGACTTGTCAGATAGGACTGGCGCCTTGTCAACGATGCGAAATGATACACCCTGGAGAGCTAACTCGAGGCCAAGGGTGAGGCCGGTGGGGCCAGCACCGACAATGAGAACATCCGTTTGGTGCATAATCGTCAAAGATGGACCTGATTTCCGGATGTTGGTGCTAGTACAGTTAGACTTTCCACCTTGTGGACACTTCTGCAATGCTGAAAATAAGACACGAGCTGTGGCTTATATAAACAAAGAGCTGAATAAGAGGTGAACTAGAGTTAAGACGTTGGGCCGAAAGCTCGGTCTTCGGCATTTCAGATCACCGGTTGACTAGCCCATCTGTCCTATTCTACCTAGGCTTGGTGCTCGAGTATCTACTAGAGATAGAAACCCAGCTCCCCCTAACTTGATTCAATGTTCAATCACGGACGCCTTCGCTTGTGAAATACGCCCCGTGTTTCCGAACATCGGCCTCTTGTTTAGACCGAGGCCGAAATGGTTATCCTCACTCAATGGAAGCCTTTGTCTCGCACCATACATTGAGCGTTGCGAAAGTAAATATAAATAAACATCTTTTATTTTTATCTAATACTCTTCTAAATGACTGTAAACTACCTAGAATTCCCCTTTAAGTCGAATATCCCTCGAGCTACTCCCGACTTGTATCGTAAACGTGCCATCGACAGGCATAACCCAATTTTGCTCCCGAACATCCCAAAAACTCAAGTCTCTTCGCGTCAACTTGAAATGCACGTCGTGCACCTCCCCTGGCTTTAACTCGATCTTCTCGAAGCCCCTTAGCACCTTCACGGGGAAGTCGCTCATATCCGTGTCGAACCATCCACCTCGTCGCATCCCTCCCATCGAATCGTTCGGGGCAGGGGATTTAGGATATGATAGATACAACTGGGCAACTTCTGCGCCCGACACCTCGCCAATATTTTTCAGCGTCACCGATACAGTGGCATGAACGTCAAAGAGCGACGGGTTGCCGCCTTCGCCGCCACCAGCTTGGGATGGCAGCTGTGTGGTGTTGTAGCCATCCGGGTACGGGTACGATCCTACTGTAATTTCTGATACATTGTCAATGTACGGATAGATGTACTTTGCCAGTCTTCGGAAGCCAGAAGGATACAGCGCAGATGAGGGATCAGGAACTGTTTCGTCGTAGGTCGGCGCAGCTGTGCCATTTGGCCGTTGGCTAGGTAGTGGCGACTTCTTTTTGACGGTAGTGACTTGGATATCGCTGTACTCAAACTTGGTGTATGAGAGACCAAACCCAAACTCGAAGCGCGGTGAAATGTCGTACTTGTCAAAGTGCCTGTAGTCGATGTAGATGCCCTCAGAGAAATTCTGCTGCGGTATAGGCGCATTTGGCAGGTACATAACCTTGGCTCCGCTACCATAGTCGTCGAGACTCTTTCCGATTGTATATGGCAGTTTACCGCTCGGGTTCGCGTCGCCAAAGAGGATATCAACGAGCGCATTGCCGCTTTCTTGGCCAGGAAGATGGGCCATGACGACGGCCTTCACACCAGGAAGATCAATCCAGCTTTCCATCAACACGGGACCAACAGCGTGAACCACGACAATAGTGTCGCCATTTCCGCCACCGCATCCTTTTGTTACCTGCTGCACAAGCTTATCGCCATCCTTGTGTAGTTTGAGGTCATTGCGATCGCCTGCAATGCCATCTGATTTCTTGTATCCCTCGCCCGAGTCAGCGTTCACGAATACAATACAGACATCTTGGTCCTTCAGGATCGATGAACTGCCCGCTGGAGCCTTGTTGGTCAGTGAGTCGGTTACGTCGACTCTGGCCTTATTGACAGTCGCCTTGATTGCAGAAACGGGCGTAATGAGGTAGGGGAACTCAACGGCCCCAGAGCCCCATCCTGATCCGAGGGTTCCCTGGTTACAGGCACGGTCCTCGCACGCATTCGGCCCATTGCCAGGCCCAGAGTCTTCTCCGAATATACCGATCCTGAACTTTCTATCCTGTTTTGCACCTTCCGGCCATCCAACACGACTGAGAGGCAGTATACCGCTGTTTTTGAGCAACACCGTCCCCTGAATTGCTACCTCTTTCGCAATTTCGGCGTGGGAATTCTCTCCCTCGCCTTGGACCTTGACAAACTTATTGACAATTTGAAGCTGGTTGTCATCAGGGCTACCATGGTGAAGACGTCCCTTGGCAGCATTCGTCCATGAGGAAAAGTTTGGTCCCTTTCGGTCAAATTTAGACTCGTCATCCTGCCCGAGTTGATACCATGCTGCGACAATACGAGTCACCATATCATTCAGCCGAGATACAGGCACAGAGCCATTCAGAACAGACTTGGTAAGTTCAGGGCCCCAGAGCGACTGGCCGTTTGCCCAAACAAGACCATCGCCTGGCATGCTCATGTCCAATCCTGCCAATGTGCTCGCAACTCCAGCACGTTGTGCCAGCCAGTCGGACTGGACGAATCCTTGGAATCCAAGCTCATCCTTTAGAATACCATTCAACAACTTGCTATTGGCGCAAGAGTAGGAGTTGTTCGTCATCTGGTAACTGCACATGACACTCGCGACGCCAGCTTTCACGGCATCAGCAAACGGCCACAGATAAAGCTCGTGCAGAGTTCTGTCGCCAATGTTTGAGCTCAGAGCATTTGGGATGGCCCATTCCCGAGCCTGTCGGAAGTGCTCTTGCTCATTCCCAATGTAGTGCTTGATTGTAGCCATGACTCCTTCTCCCTGGATGCCTTTGACGGTCTCGGCGGCTGCAACGCCCTGCAGATACGGATCAGCTCCAAATCCTTCCCAGTTCCTACCACCGGCTGGCATGCGCCCAAGCGGCCCGACGCAAGGGCCGAGGAGAACATTGATGCCCTTCAAACGCGCTTCCTGGCCGTGCGCTTTCCCCCTTGCATACATCAGCGTTCTGTTCCAGGTGGCCCCAACTGTCAACCCTGCCGGGAATGCCGTAGCGTTATCGGCAAATCGAATGCCCAAGGGTCCATCTTGGAGCGCCAGGCTCGGGAAGCCGACATGGGTAGCTGGTGCAGTGTTGCCCACTGCCAGGCCCATCTGCCAGCCTACTCCGGTCGAGACGTTCACTTTCTCCAGAAGTGTCATCTTCTCAACCATTTTGGCAGCCTTGGCATAGCTCTCCCTCCACGGCGTATCGATCTCTCCTCCGAGGGGAGATGGGTACCATGGCGGCGACTCTCCGTCCACAGGGACCATGTTGTAAACCCACCATCCGCCTCCACCAACCACGATTCCGATTATTATAACCACAACGGCGGCCATGAGGCAGCACTTTGAGCGTCGGCTGCAGCTCCGGCGGAGCTTCGAAAGGGGCTTCATTTCGTAAGGTTCCGTAGATGGTGGCTCTTGGTACTTCAGATAATCTGTTGCATCAATGTCGGAATCTGAAGAGGATCGATACGCTTGGTCGAGCGACGGACGCAAGAGACCTTCACGGCTCTCATTGACACCATCAGCAGCAGTATCTCGAACCATATCGTAAAATTCCAGTCGCGTCAACAATTGCAGCAACACCACTGAAGATGTGTTTCCTATTCTGATAAGGCTATCTACGATAGAACCCACAGTTGACTTTAACCCCAGCTTATGGTGCACGGGCGCTTTAGCGCTTTGGCGGTAGCTTGTTTGTGGCCCCACTTGTATGTTTGTTTGTTTCGAACTTGGCAAGCTATCCGTCAATCCGTAACCCTTCGTATTCTGCATGCACGTGACTGCCAGGAACCAGTTGTAAAAGGAAGGACCTTTAGGCAGGGCGCAATTGTCTGCGTAGTCTCCGAAAATAGCTCAGCTGAAAGATATTTAAGTAGGAACGAAGGCCAAAAAAAAAGTGTCTTTCCCTCTTCCTCCAAACCTGCGTGCACTGCAATTATATCTGTGAAGCTCGAACAAAGTTTGCGGATCTTTACATCAAACGTTTGCATATCTCAGTTGTGAATCAGTAAGTATATTTATTTAGACTCTGTAAGAAGGGTATTGTCGCGTGCCCCTCTGTCATATGACAAATCCCAGCTCTCAAGTATAAGCAAACAAAAACCAATGTCTTCGCAGAAACCAATCACCAACTATGGCCACCGTTGCCAATGAAAGCCTGCATTACGATATCGCCCAGCTGGTGAGGACCGATCTGAGAGAGCAGCTTCCTCCTTCGGTTGTCGCAGAGATCCTGGCCTCCCCACCATTTGTCACCATCGAAGGTGCCATTAATGTGCGGGATATCAGCAGCACTGGAACGGCTTCCAACATACGTAAAGGGTTTGCCTACCGGTCTGGCGCCCTGACAAGAATTACAGGTCTAGGGATGAGCAGGCTGGTTGAGGACGTTGGTGTTAAGACAATCTTCGACCTTCGAAACCCCTCCGAGAGGGAGAAGGCCCCCAGCCCAAAACTCCCAGGCGCCGAGACTGTGTGGCTGGATTATGGGGCCACTCCTCAAAAGGTGGACCCGAGTGCTTTTGCCAAAGATGATGGCGGGGTATCTGCGTTTGTGGACATGTACGATGATATTCTCAAGGTCCTCCAGCCGATATTCAGGGCGGTGTTTACACACATAAGGGACGAACCTAATAAGCCGTTCCTGTTCCATTGCACCGGTAAGTTCGAATAACCACCTCATTCAGGGGGTACTCTCAAGTTGACGCTTTTGCAATAGCTGGAAAGGACCGCACTGGGGTCCTCGCTGCACTCATTCTGAAGCTCGTCGGTGTCCCTAGCGATCATATTGTCCATGACTACCTCCTCACCCGTGTTGGCGCAGAGCCTGCCCGAGAGTCGCTTCTCGGTTCACTCCAGGCTGGCGTAAAAACGGGGGAATCGCATCCAGGCCCCGTCAACGCAGGAATGTTGGCAATAATGAGTGTGAAAGACACCGCAATCACCATGTTTGTCGAATCAATTGAATCTCGGTCCAATGAGGGAATAGTCGGCTACCTCAAGACAGATCTCGGGTTTACTGAGGAAGATGTTGAAAAGATGAAAGTCAACTTGGCGCCATTGTGATAAGATAAGTCATGGCAGTGACACCACTATCGATCGTTTCGGGGGCATGCTGAATCGAAGGAGTTGGAAAAAGAGAATCCCACGACTACACGATACAAATTAGCATCTCGTTCATAGAAAAACATTATACCCTAATATGTCCATGTTTGTCGAGCGTTTTCCAACCCGAGAGTTGCCTGGCCACTGACGTGAATGAGTACCGTTGTTGGCGGCAATTCGCGGCGCGGGCCGCACTTCTACCCAAGTTGACGTCGCTTCTCATCACAATACCTCAGAAGCCGTCAAGGCCACTCTCGTCGGCACTGAGCCGTTGGAACAATGCTAACTTTAACATCTCCAGTTTCATCACAAATAATTGCGTTTCATCCACCGTGCGAGATGGGGTCGGAATGTGTCGTCGCACTTCGGGGCCGCTTATCTGATTGGCCTAGGATTAACCATAGAAGCGCCGCCGCGAAAACCATGCACATACGCGCTCACACGGGAGAATGGCCACATAATTTGGCCACAATAAACAGAAACCGGACTGAGAACGAGTAAAATGATTTCATCGCTTCTTGAAGACTCGACGGGAGATGGTTCTTGGCCAATGTCGCCTACCGCAGCGTGCATCGACACGCACATAGCCGAAGGCGGCTATGCGAAACACTGCCCGCATATCCCTGTGGCCCATTGAGTAGGCATCAGCTCAGCCTTGTTGTGTATTTGGGAATAAAGTACTTACTCTTTTCCTCGTTCTATTTTTCCTTTCCTTATTTCATTATTGTTGTGCTTTGCTTGTACGAGTATCTCTACTTGCAGTACAGTTGGTTTTTCTCTCCATCTTCAGCTGGTTAGTGTCATTGCCTACATTCTATACTATGCGTGAAGTGGCTAGGGCTAACAATCCTGTCAGTTGATGTGTGTATTTTTATGCCTAATATTGCTATTTTTATTCGCTATGAACACGACCAGCATTTCAAATGGCACCAATTCTACCACGGAGCGCGTCGGTTGGACAGAAACGCCTGATACTCGTGGCAGTATCGATATTATATACACCTGTCTTTCAACAATTTTCCTTTGTTCTTGGACTGTGTTGCATCTAAACATCCCGTCTTGCTCAGACACCTCGAAAAAGATCTTTTTGCGAAAACTAAAATGGATGGGTATTGCTATTTTGGTTCCCGAGTTTGTCACCGCCCAGGCCTTTAATCAGTGGATGCAAGCCTGGAAAATAAAGCGCCATTTGAAGACTACGAGTTGGACACAGGCATGGTTTTGCGTGTCGGGAGGACTTCGTTATTCTGAAATCGCCCCCGCCGATCCGAACGTTCCAGGATCTGTAGAGGGGAGATACAGACCCAGGACTGTTCTTTTTTGTGACGATAAGTGCAGCAGGATTACTCCACCAGAGGCTATACTTTCAATCGGCCTCCCAAGCGATGAGTTAATTAAAGCGGAGAATAAGACTGATAGCCTCGGAAAATTGATTGTGGTTTTGCAAGTGGTTTGGTTCACTACTCAGTGCGTATCCCGGGCGGCAGAGGGACTTCCTATCAGCCAGCTTGAGATTGGTGCTCTTGCGTTTGTGGGGTGCACGATGCTTACGACTGCTTGTTGGTGGTACAAACCTCTCGATATTCGTTTATGGAAGTCGTATAGCGACTCCGAAGTGGCCACCATTAGCAAATTTGGTTTAGAGTCGGATTCCTCTAGCACCGGTATTTTTCTGGGTTATTACCGTCTGCCGAATTTTGCTCTTTGGTCGGAGGCGAGGACGAAATATCAGGGAGAAAACGGATGGGTAGAACATGATGGGCAAACATTAGTAGGGTTCGATACCAATGCGGTACGGGAATCAGCATTTGGTGCTCTTCTCACGAGCGTACTCGGTTCAGTTCATCTTGCTGGTTGGAATATTCAATTCGCAACGGAGTTTGAGCAAACTTGGTGGAGAATTTGCTCGCTACTTGTCACACTGCTGCCTATTTTTGCAATTGGGCTTGGTTACGTCGTTATGACAGTTGATCTTATGAAGCCCATACGATGGCTAGGAAAGGCCTCTAATGACGATACAGAGCTATCACTCTGGGGCCAAAGAGCAGAATCCATGAAGCTACGATTATATTACGGTTTCCATTTGGATAGGTTAGTGGCTTCATGGGGAGCCCCTAAAGATCGGCTTTGGTCCTTCTTTAAGTATATATTCTTTATTATTTTTACAGGAATGTATTGCCCAGTACGGGTCCTGTTAATAGCTATTATGTTTTCGTCCTTTAGGTCGATGCCAGCGGGTGTTTACGATACAGTGCAGTGGACAGAAAACGTTATGCATATTTAGCGATAGTATTATGACAGATAGTTTCTTTTCGTCCACATATTACCATAGCTTTATGTCCGATCGATATCATTTCTAAATAGTCTTACCTTACCTGTGTCTCCTTGGCGTCTGAAGATAGATTACACAACAGCTGGCGATCCTAGCAACAATGGTCAAAATAAAGTTTCTCAGCAACTACAGCGTGCAATCGACATTTGCTTGCGTTCGAATAGAGATAGAGTGATGGATTATATTAGACTAGATTTATAGTATTAATGTGCAAGCTTACCAGTATTGAAACCATATGCCCTATGGACAATTATTATCAAACAATCCACCACACCGCACAGACAACTCCAGCTGCCATCACAGCGGTCAAAGCTCCGGCCCCGACACGATCCGCCACCCCCGCAGGCTGAGACCACGGCCCTGCCTTTGCATCTTTATTTCCTCTCCTGTCACTCCCTGCGCTTGGGTTCCCCTGGCTCGTCCCGCCATCCTCTTCGGTGACCGGTCCTTTAGTTGCATGGATAAGATTACTCTGTAACACCTCCAATGCTGCCATCTGTTGACCAACCCCATCCGAACCATCCCAGCTTCCCCAGTTCGACCACTTCAGGCTACATTTGCGTCCGTTGCTACCTCCGTTGCAGTGTGACATAGCGGCCTCCGCAGATGTCCTCAGCAGGGGTTTGATTGTGTTATACGTGAATGGGGCTAATTTAGTGGTAGCTGCCAGCCACCGGCTCAGGTAAGCTTTGAACGAGAGTTGGTCTGTGTTGCAAGTGTCATCAACTTCACAAGCAGGTTCATACATGACTTTGTTGCGAAAGAATATCGATGATGTGGTTTTGAGAAGCCCAGACGTATGACGACGCCAAGTATCAGTTCCGCCAGTCTGCGGATTGTTAGCAGGAAATACAAAGCCATATTAAAGCTGAATGGAAGGGTGCACGTAAAAGTATAATTAATGGGGGCAAGGCTAGTACTGACATAATTGTACATTGCTGCTGCACCGTTAAGTAGAATCCCAACGTTATAGCTCCATTGAACGCGATTTATTGTATCGCAGTTTTGGAGCTCGTCACTCCCATCAAAAGCCGCATACTCTTGATCAATCAGACCAACTTCTGACATCCAGTTCCAGGCAGCATCTGCCCACTCCGCATACGTATCGTTCCTTGTATACAGGGCTAATCTTGCACCGAGATTAAAAAAACATCCGTTGGAAATGGTGTTCTTGTATGTGTAGCCATTGTTGAAGGTGTATATTTGCCATTTAAGGCCCCCGCCACATGTTGACTTGTCCCATCGTTGTGCTTGTGTATTGAAGACGGCCTGGGCGAGTGCAAGCCATTGCGGTTTATCCTTTGGCGGGTTGGGGAAATTCGATTCGGCTGCGGAGATTGCAGCGAGCGCCCAGAAGCATTGGTCATCATTCCCCAACGTCTTGGTCTGATTCGGAGGCATATAATCATTATTCGGGCCCACTTGAAATTGCATTCCCTGGGTGACAAGACCGTTATGTTCCGAATCACCGGTATAGAGCCAGTAGTCAATGAGAGTACCAAACATGGCTCCGCACTCCCACCAGTAGTAGGGATACGGGAGATTCCCTGGTATCTGGCCGGGTTCATTGCCATGATAGTGGCTTAGCACATCGCCTGCAAGAACTTTGGCCGCTGACTTTATGGCATCTATATCAATATCAGCTTATGAGCAGTGAGTGGCCATTGTAGCCATTCTTTCGTGGAATAGGTACCACTGGATGAGAGGTCCACGTAGATAGCATATGAGATGCTAACCATAGATAGCAAGGTCCCAGCGACAAGAGCTGTATAGCTACTGAATTTCATGATGCTGTATATCAGCACCTCCTGGCGTTATCGAGGTCAAAGTCTGCTTAGCAGTTATGTGGGGTTCACAGGCATCCAGCTGTTCTAAGTTCCTCTATACAAGAGAATAGCCAATGGCTTAGCTGGGCGTCGAGAAATACTATAGTAAATATATGCATGTACCTTGACGGTGGATATTATAATCTTCGATAACAAGTCCAAGAGGCAAGAGTAAACGGTTCTTGGATTTGGGGGGGAACCTTGCATCTGGCCATATTGTTGACGAGTGGTCTTCAATAATAGGTGGTGTGACCGTCGACTAGATACCCAGATAGTCCCGTTTAAGCTTACCATAGCTCGTGTAGCGGCTCAGTCTCTGCCATTGCAGCATTTAGAGCTCCTGATGGTGCGGGCACAGGCCGTAAGTGTGTCAAACCGATCCATGAAAATGAAAATAAACAGCACGAAAACATTTTTAAAAATAAAATAAGAAACGCTGCCCATATTTATAACTAACCCCGATTACGCTGAGAGACCAAACTAAGGGGGGGTTATGAGAACTGAAGTGAAGGGGGCGCATCTCAACTTAGTCTTCCCGCTTCAAAGCCAGGGCAGCCACGTTAGCGACCCAAGCAACATTAATAGTCGGGGGAAATTATTGACGGTTAGACCTGAGTGACCGTTTCTTAGAAGGAGGAAATAGTTCATTTAGTGAGGCCCAGACGAAATTCAGAAGATGGATGCTTTCCGTCATACACGTGATTGTTCTATTTATATACGCGGGAATCAAATAATTATAGTCACGTGAACATCTTCAGCCACATTCATTTTCTATTCTTTTCGTTTTGGTCACGTGATTCATATTCCTCAGAGCAGGTGTTGACGTTCAACATTTCTCTCGAATTATAGTATACTGGTGGCTGCCAGAAAACTTTTTATTATCGTGGCAAATGTGAAGAGTCGTTCTTTTTAGCTAATTTTGATACCTTTTCAGGTGCTGGTGGTTGAACCTTGAGCCTTTTCTCTAAAACCTTTGTCGGAGGATCCGTTGCGAATCTGTTTCGCCTCAGCCACTCGCCTCTTCGTCACGTCTCACTAATCCCCCGGGCTCCCGTCATCATCAATTCAACAACAACTTCATCCATCACAATCACGAACAAAACATCCTCTATATCCCATACCACAAAGACACGTTATACGACCTCTTCTCCTCGATACGCAAACCCCATAAACGAGTTCTCAACCCCTTCAACTCAAGATGTCGAGCCAGCCATACGACCCATACCAACCAAGTGGCAATGCGGCCAGCTCAGGAGGGCCAAAGGGCCATGTGGACACCGCACAACTTCAACAAGTAAGTCTAATAGACATATTCCAAGCATTCCAGAGTGGACCCAACTGTGCATGCGACTGGGACACTGCAACAGTCAAAATGCCAGGCCAAACTTGCCCACGACTGCAAATGGACCGCACGCCATTCTCGACGAGGATGCTACATGGTTCGAGTTTGCAGAGCTACCGGTCTTCTCGTGTGGAGTGCAACAGACCATTGCATGCCATAGTGTGCACTGCATCACTTGCGCCGAATTCACGGGCGGAATATTTGCTTGCGATGCCTTATTTCATATCGAAACAATGAGTTGGGTGTCTGCTAACGTCTGCCACTATAGGAGATCGATGGAGCAACGGCAAAGATGCAGCACAATGTGGACAAGTTAGCGCAGCGTGGAGAAAACCTAAACTCCCTTCAGGATAAGACGGACAACCTGGCCGTGTCGGCACAAGGGTTCAACCAAGGAGCCAACCGTGTGAGGAGGCAGATGTGGAGGTCTAATCTGAAGTGGAAGTTCTTACTGGGCGCTGGAATACTCATCCTGATTCTCATCATTGTTGTCCCAATCGGTACGTTGCCATCTTCAGTTTCCCCTTTATTGCAGTGACTGACTCCACGTAGCTACACATTTCTCGAAGTAGTTCGCTTTCCCCGAGGGGCAACCCATTTACGAGCAGCGCGTTGAATATATCAATCGCCCACGATCGTCATACGTATACCTGCAGAGGTGGACGTGAAACTCGCTGGCTCGAGAGGCAGGATTGATGGGCGGGCTGGCTAGTTGACAAAGGAGGAGTTCCACAGTCGATGCGTTATTATTTGTTCTCGTATTGCTTTTCGGCAATGCGATCTGGGCGTCTTACCCACCTGAGGGACATGGTCACGAAGAGACGACCCAGCGGTGTTATGTATCTATCATTGAGGCAGGAGGATTGCCGACCTAATTGAGTTGCGTGTATTATCTCTGGTTACGTCTTTCTTTGCCCAAATCGAGGTTTTGGTGGCAAGCCGTCTTCTGGGTATCGCACCGCCATGATGTCTTGAGGTTTATGTCGCTGTGCCATATGTGTTTTCCTAGACATTCGCTCACCCGTAGGGTAATTCCATAATCGGCGTTGATATGGCTGTACACGTGCTGCCCAAAAGTCTCCGCATCGTCCTTGCGAACTCACTCCGCTGAAGACCACGATCACAGGCGAGAAGTCACAAACGTATGGGCAACAAAGCCATTTGGTACTTAAAATAGTGCACGGGCCAAAAACCCTACGGAGACTTTTGAGCCAGTAGCCTGGTCGCGAAGGCATCCCCAGAGTAACGGCGCGGCCACATTCGAGACTCTTGTCCATACAAATAAATTCGTATGCTGACCATCCATTATTCCTTATAAATATCATATATAGCTATGTTGCAGCCTTCAAAGATAAGAAATGTGCTCAGCTCAATCCACTGCCCCATTCAGATACCAAGACAATCAGGCCGCTTGGTCCAATCGGGTTGTCGATCTCCTGGGCCTGCGACTTCGGCTCAAGGAACAGCACCAAACCCAGGAATCTGACTCTTAAAACCGAACACCAAAATCTCAAAAACATAATTAAATATACCTCCGAGACAATTGCAGGAGGTTATTTTTTAATTTTGAGCAATTGTGTATATTTTCCTCAGTTGTCTGTATATTTCGCCCTCTGATAGGGATCCAACCAATCACAGCCTCCAATCCGCAGTGGCACAAGAGCGGCATTTCTGAACTTTTTATCCCCGCATACCTTACCCTCGTGCTTGGCCACAGTCAACTATTGATAACCTTACCTCTCCCGCCTCTAGGAAGGCAGAGTCCCATTGCTTCCCCAGCGGGCTCGAGGTCCTTCATTCTCAACAATGCTAGCTCTACGAGCCTCTGCCCGCGTCGCCGGGCGTCGCATCGCCATCTCCGGTCGCCGTCTGCCATCGAGCCTCCCCAGGGCTGCCGTGTCGTCGGGTCTCGTTGCGAAGAGACAGTATGTCGCTCCTGGGTCCGATACCACGACCAGATCGACGGTCATTCAGCTGCTCAGCAACATCGGCTCGAAGCGTGAGGTCCAACAGTACCTCTCGCACTTCTCGTCCGTCTCATCGCAACAGTTCGCCGTCATTAAAGTGGGCGGTGCGATTATAACAGAGCATCTCGAATCTCTCACCTCTGCGCTTGCGCTCCTTACCAATGTCGGGCTCTTCCCTGTCGTGGTTCACGGTGCCGGCCCACAGCTGAACAAGTTGTTGGAAGATGCTGGAGTTGAGCCGCAATTCGAAGAGGGCATCCGTGTTACCGATGGCAAGACCCTCGCCGTTGCGCGCAAACTTTTCCTGGAGGAGAACCTCAAGTTGGTAGAGAAGTTGGAGGAGATGGGCGTACGTGCCAGGCCGGTCACAAGCGGTGTGTTTGGAGCAGACTACTTGGATAAGGAGAAGTGGAACTTGGTTGGCAAGGTTAATAAGATCAACAAGGACCCAATCGAGGCTGCTATCAACGCCGGTTGCCTTCCTATTCTTACGTCTATGGCCGAGACTCCGGACGGACAGGTTTTGAACGTCAACGCCGACGTGGCGGCAGGAGAGCTGGCAAAGTCGCTCCAGCCGCTCAAGATTGTCTACTTATCGGAGAAGGGAGGTCTCTTCAACGCGGACACGAACGAGAAAATTTCAGCGATCAACCTGGATGAAGAGTTCGAGCACCTCATGTCACAGTGGTGGTGCAGATATGGAACCAGGCTGAAGATTAAGGAGATCAAGGAGCTCCTTGAGCATCTGCCGCGAACCTCAAGTGTTGCAATCATCCACCCGGCTGACCTGCAAAAGGAGCTGTTCACGGATACCGGTGCTGGAACTCTCATTCGAAGAGGCAGCAAGATTGATACAGCAACATCTTTGTCACAATTTGAGGACATTGAGAAGCTCAAGGATGTTCTCGTTCGCGACCGCGAGGCCCTGGATGCGCGTGCTACCGTCAACCGCTACGTTGATGGCCTCAAGGACAAGCAATTCAAGGCATACTTTGATGAGTCGATGGATGCACTTGCTATTGTGCAGCCGGCCGTCGATTCCTCAGGCATCGCTAATCTGGCTACATTAACGATCACCAAGTCTGGCTGGCTCACCAACGTCGCCGACAATGTGTTTGCGGCGATTAGAAAAGATTACCCCAAGCTCGTCTTCACCGTCAAGGAGGATGATGAAAACCTCACATGGTTCTTTGACAAGGCAGAGGGTAGCTTCACCAAGGACGGCCATGTCATGTTCTGGTATGGCACTGAGTCCGCCGAGGAAGTGACGCAGCTCATGACCGAATTCACCAAGCATGGTCGCTCGATGCATGGCGAGGCAAACCTTGATGAGAGGTTATACCGCGCTGCCAATGCTGCGTCAGCCATATCTGGACCAAACGCTCCCCGCCAACAAGCTCGTGCCTTCTCCACCTCGGCCCGCCCAACGTCGCGCATCATCCGCGGCCGTCCAACCCAAACCCGCGGTTACGCCACCACGAACCCCAACCCCCCTCTTGGCAAGCACAACTCCTCAAACTCCCAGCCCGCAAAGGTGGCTCTCATCGGTGCCCGTGGATACACCGGGCAAGCTCTGATTTCCCTTCTCAATGCCCATCCCAACATGGATCTCCGCCACGTGTCATCGCGTGAGCTTGCTGGCCAGAAATTGAAGGGCTACGAAAAGCGCGATATTACCTACGAGAACCTCTCTGCCGAGGACGTGCGCCGCATGGAAGAGAAGGGTGAGGTAGACTGCTGGGTTATGGCGCTCCCGAACGGCGTGTGCAAACCCTTTGTCGACGCCGTCGAAGAGGGCCGCGGACCCCAGAACTCGGTCATCGTCGACCTATCTGCCGACTACAGATTCGACTCGAAGTGGACCTACGGCCTCCCCGAGCTCGTCTCGCGCTCTGACATTGCTCGGGCAAAGCGTATCGCCAACCCCGGCTGCTACGCAACCGCTGCACAAATTGGCATTGCGCCGCTTGTTGAGTTCCTTGGCGGGCAACCAACTGTCTTTGGTGTTTCCGGATACTCTGGTGCGGGTACGAAGCCGTCCCCCAAGAACGACGTCGAGAACCTGCGTGACAACCTCATCCCCTACTCTCTGACTGACCACATCCACGAGCGCGAAGTTAGCAACCAGCTCGGTGTTGACGTTGCATTCATCCCTCACGTTGCGTCCTGGTTCCAGGGCATCCACCACACGATCTCTCTGCCCCTTGACCGCACATTCAGCAGCCGAGACATCAGGCAGATATACCAGGACAGGTATGCAGGAGAGAAGCTCGTCAGGGTAACCGGTGAGCCACCGAGCGTCAAGGCAATCAGCGGGAAGCACGGTGTTGAGGTTGGTGGCTTTGGAGTACATAGCTCAGGCAAGCGTGTGGTTGTGTGTGCAACAATTGATAATCTACTAAAGGGAGCGGCGACGCAGTGTTTACGTAAGTGCTCTTCCCAATCTTTCATCCCTGTGATCCAGGGGGCAGTATGGAGATAAAAACTAACAGCGAGAACAGAGAATATGAACTTGGCATTAGGATTCGCAGAGTACGAGGGCATTCCGTTAGATTAAATGGATACGGGCATATCTTCAGTGGCGCAATTTTTTAACCGTTCTACAATTTCAATGAAAATCAACTTTCAACCATGTTTTAAATCGCTATAGTATAATGTGTTGCATGTATTTCGTGTTCACGGGAACAACGCCGCATGATCGGAATGTCATGCAAAAGGGGATTCGAAACTTCGTCTCGCGGAGAAAAACGAGGCTTCAAACGGATTGCCAGACTAGCACATTTGTTCACATCACACACAGCCCAAATACCTATCATAGAGAGAGTTCTTGATATTATTCTTCCCATTAATTAAATCAGTGTAAGTCATGTCACCTAGATGTACACTCTTAAAATCTAATTGCACCTGCCCAACCTCTCAACGCTTAGCAAAACCAACGCCCTTCCCAACTGGACAGTCTGGCATATCCTTCTGCCAGTCAGGAGCAATCTTTGCGTACTCCGGGAGGTACTGGTTAGAAAGGAAAGTGGTAGGTAGATACTGCTTGTAATCTGCCTTTGTGTATTTCTCGCCGCCCGGGATCTTCTGGAGGGCTGGAATAATGTAAGAGGCGCCGATGAAGTCCAGGAAGACTACGTCAACAGTCTCCGGCGCAGAACCATCGGCGGGGAAGGAGGCGTTGGCCTGGAAGTCGTTTGGCTGACGAAAGTACGGGATTTGGCTGTGCTTTGTATCGTCACCATCGTTGCCGAAGTCATCGGTGGTATTGTAACCAGGCGTCAAAGTGGTGCTTTGCCTACGCACGATTCCCCTCGTAGAGCGTTTCGACAACCCTGGCGATACTGTGCCTGGATCAAGGCAATCCTCCGTCCGGTCCCGCGTTGGGAATTGAAAGCCCAGATCCATATCCGCTTTCTCCCAATTGTCACTGCGCTTTTGGTATGCGCCGTTGTTTAAAGCTTCCAGAAGCAGGGAGGCGACGGACCAAGGCATGTCAGCGATGTATTGGAAGGTATTGGTAAATGGCGACACGATAAACGAATCGTCATATGTAAACGGCCCCTGGACCAAGTCAAAGCGAACACTGCCCGTATTTGCTATGATAATCCTGGGAGTTTTCGATCTGTCGGGGTTGACTATGACAGTCTCAAGAGCCTTGGTAAGGAGGGTATAGATGTTCCCTGGAGCGCCAAAAGGCAGGCAGGACATACACCATGTCTGTGGTGCACATCCATATACTGACGTCAGGTTCAACTTTGTGCGAGTGTCCGTGATGTGATTGGTCACAGCAACGCCCTTGTTAAGATCAAATGGCTTGTTCTGGGAGTTCTCAGCGTGGAATGCAAAGGTGAGGCGGTTCCAGTCAAGATAGCGCCGGGCAAAGCGATAGCCACTAGTTTTAGGATACTTGGGTTTCACTGGGTGCACCGGGGCCGCAGCTTTCGAGTTTTTCGAGCTTGCAGTTGCAGTTGCAGTTGCGGTCGATGTCGTCTTTGGCTTATCATATGCGGACTTTGTCGGATGCGGGACTCCTTCTGGAAGTTTGGCACCATAGTAGTTCTTCGACTTGAGTCCAGAAATTGCCATCCATCCGACAGTCTCACAGTACCTTCCGCTCTCCAAGCCAACGGCGGCATGATCATAAATGACAGCATCGCGAATGTGGGTATGACCTCCGAAAACCTGAATAAGCTTGTCCGGGTGCACAGCTCGAATTGCCTCAAGTACCGTGCCTGTGGTGCTCGTATCACCCTGGATAGCATTATGTCCGATGACAAGGAACATGTCAATTGGGTTCTTAGTATGCAGAGCGTCGAGGAACCACTTTTCTTTGACCATGTCCGCAGCGGGGGTAACGATACTTGCATTGGAGTTGCCTTTAAAATCAAACAGAACTCCGAATGCCATGATGCGAACGCCATGGTCAGTGGTGAAGTATCTGTACTTTGATCCGGCATACTCATACTTGTTGGTCCTTTGGTTAAATATCTGGACATTTGAGGTGACATAGCGGTCGCCGTAGTACGTGGAGAAGTTTGCGAAAGTCTCGTAGGCAATATCAGAGACATAAAGCTCATGGTTGCCAATCGTGAGCACATCATAGGCAATATTCTCAAAGATTGGGTTGCTGATGGCTCCATTGGGAACGGTGGTATCAGACATACCATTGCCATCATGAAGATCGCCTTCATTGTGTCAGTTATAGATCACCAAGAGCTACAACACAATATGCGAGGGCAAATTTACCGGTATCAATCAGCAACAGATCAACATTCAGCTCCGTAGCTCTGGCCTTCATGTGCTTTGTGAACGACACAAAGTCGCCCCAGTCCGCGCCATAATTCTGCTCCTTGATGTGGCCTTCCAGCCAGCCGTGCGTATCGGTCGTCTGCAAGAAATTGATCTGGCCCCATTCGAGCTCTTGTGTTGGGCCGTATGCAGCACCCTGAGCGTCTGGCTGCATGCGACGAACGATGCGCTCGTGGGTGATAAAGTCAGTCGGCCCGTAACAGTCGTCGCAGGCCGTGGCATGGGTGATTGCCAAAGCCGCAACGGCAAGGGATTGGAACAAATGCTGGACCATCATGGAAGATGGTCGTTCACAATGAGGCTGGGGACATCCAATAAGTATATATACAGGGACGTGTGGAACTAGACCCCAGAGAAGCGCGTCAACGAATAACTAGTAAAGGCAGTCACTGGCGATGATCCAGAAATGTGGGGGAAACACGAGGTCATCTTATACCACACCGTAAATCTGACTGTATGTATGATTGTGAGTTAAATGAAAGTGGCCAAGATCAACAATTTCTGTGGCTCGAGAAAGGAAGCATTGGAACGACCCACGTGAACATCGATTGGACATCAACCCTGCCATATGTCGCGCCGCGTGGATAAGAACGGTAGACGGCTCATTGCGCCCAGCTACCAGCTTCTTCATCAGGAACCGCGCAGCAAGGAAAGACACTAGAGGGCTGACATGCCATCTGTGGTGGTGATCGGCAATGATACTGGTGAGACAATTGTGTTTTTGCCGATCTATGCACAGGCGCCTTTTGTCTTGGGAGTAAACGAGGAAGTAAACACTCCCTCCATCCGCGTTCCCCTTCGCTGCCAAGACATTATTACTACACGTGATAAGGGGGGTGTTGTACTTCAAATCTATCTTGAAATCGTGAAAAGCCATATGAATTCTTTATCTGTGTACGGTCGGTGCTATAATAACATTGGGGTCGCACTTATTGACATCCTTTTGAAAATATGGTCTCCCCCTTTTAAAAGCCGACCTAGTGTAGCCAGTAATGCCCGCCACTTTCATGCATTCTCAAGCCACGACAAATACCTTGATTGTAAGCCAGTTCCACACCCCCTTGTCATTCCATCCCCACTGAGATAGCAACGTGGTGAAATACCATACTATGGGAAGCTAGCCGGTGCGACTACTTCTTGCTGGTTGTCAACAACTTCTGTGCTCGGAGGCTTCCCGGCCCACTTCACTACTGCTGGCCAAAATCTGGTCCCAGCAGTGTTGGCGACGGTGATGATCGTATCGTCACTACAGATATGTCAGAAAACTTGGGGCTATAAATAAAGATCATAAAGTACGGTACCTCTTTGCTGAATCTCCGCTAGCGGGCCGCGCCTCGGTCATCGTCACGGATCGAAGGAGTAGTGGTACTGCTGGAACGATTCTGGTCTTTTGAGAAATAATGGCTGCCATAGAATTTCTCCTGGCTGTCACCAGGCACCCACCCGGCGCAGGATCTAACAACCCTGTAGTGGTTTGGCCGGCAGTGCTGTGGTCGACTTGACAGCTAGACTTTCCTTTCCCAAGACTTGGCCAGTGCGAGGGGTCGGCGAGGATATTGACTTCTGTGGTTTGGGGGTCACTCTCGGAGTGTGCATTTTCTTTGAGATTGACGTTGGACTTGTTTCTCTTGAAAAACTTGGTTTTCGTTTGATTTCTACCCTCCGAGTGAGGGGCCTCACCAGGGTTTTTGGTACTCTCATCCATGGTTAGCTCGTAGCCTTCATACTTCTTTGTTCTGATCTCAATACCAAAAGATGAAGCGTTACTGTCCGTCTTGCCGTGCTTTTTCTTGGAGGACCTTGGTGATCCTTCATCCGTGGTTAATTTTTTGGGAGAGCCACAGATTACTCTGGTGGACTTCTTCAAGGGTGCACTTCCCGCCACCTCACCAGCTCCCGACAGGTCTTTCCTTGACGTAAGCGGCTGCGTGAGCGATGTCTTGTTCCTTATCTTGGGATCATGTTCCAGTAGGCTCAAAGAACCAGCGTCGTTGTTGTTTGCATCAAATTTGCCGTCAGACTTCAATACCTTAGTGTCCACCACACCTCCTGTCATCCCAAATATCAACTGGCAACCTGCCTTACTAGCAGTTACCACTGCATTAGAATCGATGATCTTGAGCTTTTTCTTCTTTTTTTTTCCTTCTGGGGCCAAGTTGGCGTCACGACGCTCGGGGGAAGCTGAGATAACGCCGCTGGAAATAGAGCATTCCTTGTTGCGGAATGGGCCCTCAGAATCTTTGACGGTATGGTTGGGCAAGGCATCAGCCAGGGATTCATCGAATATGCTTCCCTTGTGGGTAAATGATGAACCATGGCTGCTGAATGAAGTGCCATATCTTCCTTCCTCGGGTACAGAGAGGTCCTCTGAAACAGCAAATGATCCCTTTTTGGTTGGGATGGACGGGATGCTATCGCTTCTGCCATAGTCAGTATTTGTCAATGGTAGGATTGTGAATTAGCTACCTTAATTTGCCTTCGTCAACAGACTTCGTCATCCTGGCTGATTGACCCGAACTTGTCGATCGATGTCCCTTTCCACCCTTGGGTGTTGCGCCATCTTCGGCATGTGCTTTCATGATCGCAGAATCATGTTTCAACGGCGTATTGTGTCGTTTTGAAGGTGTACTAAATTCCACTTTCGGCACCTGAGCCCCATTATTTGAAACACTGGCATTCCGGTCTCTTCCAGTGGCTTTGTAAATCCGCCTGTATTCACCAGTTTCGATTGAATCTCCAGTATAATCGCTCGTATGGCGGTGGCTGCCCCTAAACGAGTTTCCTCGGTGGCGATTTGGCCCATTCCAATTGTCAAATTCGAGCTTTCTCCGACAATAGGGCGCAACTTTCAATGCTCTGCCATCATGGAATCCATCGAAGCGCCGGATTGCATCTTCAGCGCTCTTTGGATTTTTGAAGCTAAAATAAAAGTTAGCAGTCGCGCAATATGAGAAATGCATGTCTTGGAGGTCAATAACTCACGTCATAAACGCAAACCCCCCCATCGGTTTATATCCCTCGATCTCTCCGCAGCACTCCATCATTCTTGGGACTAGATCTGAAGTAAACTCGCCATCTTTAAAGCCTTTAATATAGATCGAGCGACTCTCTTCGATTGTTACCATGTTCGAAGGGTTTGTGGAGTTTCGGCTGTTGTATTTCTCCCCAGCAAGATTCTGCGTATCATGGATCGCAGTTTTGGCATTAACGACCGAGGCAGCCTCGTACCTTACCGTGGTAAATTTTTGGTTCCTGGCTATGTTTGAATAGGCTCTACCCCGGTTGACCTCAGGCTTGGAACCAGACCTTGAATGATTCTGGCCATTGACATTCAGCAATGCTCGATCTCTAAGGCCACCCGGTGGTGTGAAGGCCATCAGAATTGGCCCAGTTGAAGCGACACTCCGACGGGTTCCATGCGAATTATACGTGTAAATGGGTTCGATTTTCGCCTGTGATTCTGAAGGGTAGCAAATCTTGGCAAATAGTTAGCAAATGTAACAGTGCAAAAGAAATATTCTGCTCACCGTGCTGCGATTCTTTCCAAATGAGACTTCACGTCGATGCGGTTGATATCCGCTGGTGACTTCTCCAGTAGTAGCAACTCCAATCCCTGTTTCACCTGAATTTGGAAATTCTTGCCGTGGAATCTGGTGATGGGTCTTTGGACCAGATCGAGATGGAACTGCCAGTAATTTGTTATTTTTTCGCGCAACGGCAAACACAGTAATATGTTGGTATCAACTAACCTGGCGGAACAAACTCGTGCCAATCCATCTCAGTGACACTCACGAGGCCTTCTCTAATAAGATGGAGTTGTGGTTGCAAAGCGTAG
The DNA here is from genome assembly GCA_001630585.1 of Pseudogymnoascus sp. BL549. Lineage (NCBI taxonomy): Eukaryota > Fungi > Ascomycota > Leotiomycetes > Thelebolales > Thelebolaceae > Pseudogymnoascus > Pseudogymnoascus sp. BL549. The sequence goes on from LNAR01000013.1 coordinate 27,520, forward strand.
CACCGTTGATCAAGAGAATTGCATACATCGGCAATTTCAAAGGTACGCAAGTTTTCGAAATCGAAGTCCTGATAGTCTTCGGGTCCAAACGCAGCTATGACGGGCGTGTTGGGAGGCACTCTGGCAAGCTTTGCAAGATTGGCCCCAGACCATTCGTTGACAAATGATTCAATCTGCCTTGTCTTCTCGATATTGACAGCTGCAAGGCGGTGGATGACGTGGAAGCAGAAGCCAGCGCCCTCCATCCAGATATCCAAGGGGTCAAAATATGTGTAGAGATCCTCCCAGGCAATTGGTAAGGATTGGATACTGTGGACAAATTGTGGATATTTGTCTCGGTAGAACTTGGCTCTGTCGTCGATATCGTTTGGACCATTTGTTCGGACCGCATACTGTGGTGCTGGTTGCGGTACGAGTCTAACTCCGCGACATCCGTCGTTAGTCGAGAAGAAGGCAGGAGCATTTGGCGGAAAATTAGTGAACAGTTCAGGAGATACAAATCCTGGGACCGCAGGCAGCGAAGTTAAGCCATTGGGCGGGATTGATCGTCCCATGTGCGGCCTCTGCGGCACGGTCGCCGATCGAGGCAAAAGAGTCTAAGGGGTCAGAAATGAAGCTTAGATTGGTGGATTAGAATGACATACGCCCATCATGTAGGTAAGATCGGAGTGCACGGATTGCAAATGTCTAAGCTGAAGCTGGATTTATCTGCATTGGGTGTTGAGGACGCTGTGTGTATAGGAGGTAAACAGGACAAACCTGGAGTCTTCTTATAGATGACACAGAACTGTCAGGCCAGTTTAAATAAGGAAAGGTTACATAAAGGCTCCTTGTGGTGGATTTTCGTGTGTAATTGCAATAGTTACAACTTTCTGTCGATCATGTTGGAGTGGGTAGTTGAGGGAGAAGTTGAGTGAAAGGTTGAAAGAGAACTTCAAGAAAGAAAGAGCAAAGAGTAAACGGCAGGACACGTCCACATCAATTGATAAGCGTCAAGTATCAAGCCGCCTAGGGTAGCCAGGGAGGTAGGTGCAGAACATCAGAGGAAGGAGTGAAACAGCAAGGGCAGAAGCTAGTAGTCATAAACAAAGGGGGCCGAAAGTATAGCTCACTACTTTTTCCAGGCGAGATAGGCAGGCGCGGCAGACGACTCGACAGTAGTGAATTCAATGAGAACTTAATAATTGGCATATCCTTGCAATGGCATGGGTGTTGGCTCTCCTTGGTTCAATGTGTGGGTGATAATTCACTCTCTCCATATCGTAACTTATATGGACACATCCTCAACCTTTATCCAGTCCCATACAACACTGCAAAGAAGCGGGCAGTGGCAAATACTTTTTGAACAATGAAAATACTGAAAATATGATAGGGGCTGATGTTGGTTGTGAAAGGTACAAACTGCTCCTTGCTACTGTTACATTCCCCATCCACGAAGAATTTGAAGAAGCATGTTGGATCAGGATATTCAAAGCCCGTTTGGGTTTGGTATTTTCTTAAATTGCTCGTGAGCTTGGAAAGAGCGGAGTGAAATATATCAATCAGACCGCCTCAAGGCCAAGTCAATCTATAATACAACAACTTCTTAACACGCTCACTCGAGGTATCGAGACAGGCAGAAAATGCCTCTGGCAGAACGCTAAATCAAAATCACTCCTTTGGTAGCGATTCCAACATTTTCAGAATCTCCGATTCATTTGCGCCTGCTACCACCTTTCCATTGTTCCAGTCGACCGTCTGCCTGCTGTTAGCTTGCGTCTCATGCCACGGCATGTCAACCGCTGGGAGCTTACCAATGGCCGTTGGAAGCTGCCGTTATCTTTCTTCCACTTCGTTAAGGCATCCTTCTCGCTCGTTGCGCCCTGGATCACTTTGCTGACTCCATTCGCTCCGACGTATTCGAGAATGCTCTTCAGCTGATCCGGGGTTGGGGAATCTTCAATAACGTTAAGCTCGAATTGCGTCTGTGTGCTGCTCTTTGTCTGTTGCGTGTGGTCGCTCGCCTGGTCTTCGGTGGCAGTCTCTCCTGCAGCTGCTGAAGCTTGCTTCAGGAGACTGTGGACTTTCATAGAAGCCGGGGCGGATGGGCTGTGGAACAGCGTGATCACGTCGAGGCCTTTGCGCTGGTTGGCTGTTAGCACCATCCCCAGGCCCACAATGGTAGCATACTTACGAATCTGAACATCTTGAAGTATTTGATGGCAACTGATTGTCTTAATTGTCTTAATATTTCTCACAGTCGTGGGTTGTAAATGGTGTTATGTAGTCAAACACACCCAACCTGGATGTCGACGTTGTGGAGCTATGACATAGGCGGCTCGGTGCGGAATAACTCCTTTCCTTAAACCCCTGCAGGGCGGCGAATCGCGTTGCTCCAGAGATCAGCAGAAATCGCGAAGCACATCAACAATAAATCGCTGCGACAGCGACTTCAGCAACAGTTCGGATTTTGTCCCCTCACAACAGCTTCACATCGCAGCCATTTAGCTGCTTCTTTGTCTATACGTCCCTTCTATAATATAAACTGCCACGATGCCTCCTCTCATTCTACACAATGTTCCCGACGACGAATTATATGTAGGAGAAGACGGAGTCCAGCGCCCATATGCGATGGTCTTTCCTGGGTATGTCTTCTACGCTTGCCATCTTATTCTGAATATTGTCACCGGACCGATGCCCTCCTGGAGCTCTAGCTGACTTTGACTTCCACAGCTCGGAAACCCAACACAACACCCGCGCACGGAAACCCATCCCTGAGAGTGGCTCCTTTGGGCGGTCAGTCAGACGTTCGCGCTCCAAGACAGGGACGCCGGCGAGGAAAGAAGACCCGAATATCCTTGTCGCAGATGCAATCTTCTCCTCGTACGTGGCCGAACTCACCAAGAAGCCGACGCCCTCAGGCAGCTCAGCCACAGATAAATCTCGCCGGCCCTCAGGCCCAACTTCCCAGCAAAGCCTATCTTCTCTCACACAACCGGGTTCCCAACATGATCGGAACAGTGACACGGATCATGAGCCAAATCTCGTACATCACCCCGTCCACCGCATCCCAACCGAAGTCATCCTCCGTGGATTTCCCAGTGCGCAGCAGTATGCGGCGATTTCGCACTACGAGAATCTAGCGGGCACGATTCTTGAAGACTACCCGCGGGACCCAGCTCTCTCACAGCTAAAATTTAAGGCAGGTCGTGGAGATCCAACCGCACTGAGAGCCAGAACCCTGACGCCCGAAGAGAGGGCGAAAGCTTTAAGCTTTGCTGGTGGCGACAACTGGATTAAGATCACATTCGAAAGCGAAGAAGCAGCAGAGGTGGCGATTGAGGAAAGCCCACAAACGGTTATGGGATTCAGTGTTTACGCAGAGCTGTGGAGAGGTGGGCCGCCAACGGAGCTCGATGCAGTACCAGCGCCCGGGTATGGAGGGAAGGAAAGGCATACACTTGGAGCGGCGGCTGGGAGGAAAGACTGGTCTGCAGGAGGGAGAGACAGGCCATTCGGGAGCATGCCGAGGAACTCGACGGTATCTAGCGCGGGCAGATGGGCTAGAAACCCGAGCCCCCCAAGCCCAGATACGAGCGAGGTTACTTTGGACACCGCGACCATTAGCGAGACACATTCGACTTCAACCCTTGCGGGTGGATCTCAGCCGCCTTCCAGGAGTAAGGATGACGATGTGTTTTGCCGACGAATTCCTACGGCGAAGAAAATGCAGCTCCTGCCCGCATCAGATGCATTACTTCCGCAGCAGAGCTATTCACAGAAACTACTTGCCAGCATACCTGTCATCAGCTGGATTACAGGAGATATCATTGGGAGTGAGGTGCCCAGGAAGGATGACGGGGAGTTTGACTGGGCGCTTGCCAGCTTCTACTGGCGGTTGATGTGGTGGCTTGATTTCTGGCTTGGGTTTTTCGGTGGTGATATTGCAGGTAGCAATAAGGATGACTAGATTCGAACTGATAAAATGCGAATGTTGCGGATGGAGTCGGGAGGTTTTTTCAGCGGGAGTATAGTATACGGGCATACCACGGTAGGCAAGGAAGGGTGGAGACATTGGATGTAATGCTAGAAAGGGGTATTGTAGGTTATTATACATGAACGGAATGATATTCGTATTATTCT
>LNAR01000078.1:0-67928 GCA_001630585.1 Pseudogymnoascus sp. BL549
CGCCTCCTTCTCCATCTCCCACCCTGCCTCCTCCTCATACTCTGGAAAGCTGCGCGTAACATCGCTCCCGCTATCACCTCTCGGTCTCACCAGACCCGCGCGCTCCTCCTCAGACGCCAGGCCCGCTTTCTTGGCGCTGTGACTCGTCCCCCTGCTTCCCAGCCCAGGTCGCGGCTTGTGACTCGCTAATTCCCTCTCCCTCTCGCGCTCCCTCGCGCGAATCTCGCGGTCAGACACGTCCTCGAGCGTCGGCGTGGAGTTGCTCTTGCGGAACACATTCTGGAAACTAAACTGCCTCCTCGCGCTCTGCGGTGGGCGTTCAACCGCCAGGTGTCCAGCTCCCGCGCGCGGCTCCTCTGCGAACTGGATGTGCTGCTCGCTACCTCCATGGGCATCATATGCCGTCTTCTGCTCGTCCAGATTGGCTGTGTCGTAGTACCCAGGGACAGCGATGGAAGTCAACGCGACGGGATGCATAGGGCTCTGTTGGCCGCCGTCGTCGACGTGGCGAATTGAGCCGGGGACCATGCTACGTGCCCGTGTGCGGATCGTGCCGAGGAAGCTGGGGGTGAGCGAGCCGGTGGTAGGACGCTCTTCGGCGGCCAGCTCCTCGTCGGTGGGGAAGCGCGACATTCCTAGCGGTGGGTGGGGAGATGCGGTGTATGCGGGTGTGAAGGGGCGGTGCGAGCTACCGTATGTAGTGCGACGACGTCTCAGGCCATCCCACTCGATCTGCTCATTCTCGCTGACGGGTTGGAGATCAGCTTGCATGTCGTCGTGGAGACGACGGGCCTCTGCCAACTCCATGTTTTGGCGCGCGGTGGAGAGACGACGGATAATTGCCGCGGTACCGCGAATGGCGTCGGCCTTGGGCTCGGACTCGGGCTGTTCTTGCTCGGCGATGGTGCGAATCTGATCGAGGTTGCCGGAGAAGACGGCGGCGTCTGGGACGTCCTTGGCGGATTTGGAGAGTTGGAGGAGGGCGACGCCGGAGCAGATTGTGAGGAAGCCCATAATGACGGTGATGATTTGGGAGGGAGTTCCGCCGAAGCCCTTAAAAAGGATGGCGGAAGTGACGATGGTCGCGCTGGTGAAGTAGACGTAGTAAGTCGGCGTGACCAACGCCGCGTTGAAGATATTGAGAGCTTTCTACACAGAAGTTAGTCGCGGCCTCTTCCCATCATCGACGGGGACTTACATTTAAATAGATAATCTCGGTGACCAAAGTGACCACCACAAATACAAATAGCACATACAAAAACCACTGATCAAACTGCTTCTGCCCGCCAATCTGAGCCAGAATCGCCGAACCCAGCCCTTGGGTAGCAACGACACTGAGACCTCCGATCAGGCTGCAGATAGACAGGTATACAAGCACGGTCTTGTTTCCGTACCGCGGCGCAACCCAAAACCCGATGAATATGCATCCCACGATAACGACACCACCGTAGGCGAGGATTCCCGGCTGTATAACAAAGTGTTGCATCTCCTGGATGTTAGTGACTGAGCTCGACGCCGGAATATTAAGTGCGATAACCACACTCCCAAGAATACATAGAAGACATCCCACCATTCCCACAGCGCTCAATCGTTCTTTAAGGAATATAGCGGATAGTACAGTACTAATGACAACACTCAGCGCTCCCATGGACGCAACAAGAATCGCATCCGTAAAGGCGTAGGCGACAAAGTTGCAGATCTCGCCGATAATCATGAGGGACATGCCACCCCACCACCAGACGTTCTTCAGGTATCCGTATCCCTCGCCGGGGATCTCATCGTACTTTGCGTTCGCCTTGAGCAGGCCCATCTTGGAGAAGATAAAGGAGACGCCGATGAAGCAGCCCGATGCAATGGCGAGCACGATACCGATCGTCTTGTAAACTGGCGGCCGGGACTCAGGCGAGCCGCCGAGCTCGGCGCGGGTGGAGAGTTCTTGTGCTGCATTGTAGAGGATTTGGGCTGAGGACATGATGGGGGAGAGAGCGGATGGCGCGAGGCGCCGAGAGAGGGGGTTTGGTTTGCTCGATGGAGGATCAGGTCATGGGAGTAATTGTTCGTAATTGTTTCCCTTGGCCTCTTGATCAGGTATGGTATTCGAGGAGCTCGAGGTTGTCGTCAAGACTCGTCGTCGTCGTGGTCGTCGAAAGGGGAGGTTCGAAATTGGCACGGTTTCTCAGAGTGAGAGTGCGGGATAACGATAAGTAGGTATGCTCAGTGCCAACGCGCAAGCGCCGAGGATGTTGGAGCTCTCGAGATTCGTGAACAAGCTCGTGACAGAAGTGGTAGCAGGCATATACTGGTCTAAACAGATATTGCCAGAGAGAGTTTCGTTTTGTGGCCTTTTGGGTCTATGGGCGACAAGGGCGAGAAAAGGGTTAGAGGTTGAAACCTTGGTACAGTCGTACTGTGCTCCGTGCTGTTTGTACCTGGATCGTTGACCAAGTGACGGAAGTGGGGTTGGATAAAGGGAAGGTGGGCTGGTTCGGTGGGCGGTTGGTGGTTCGATGGGCCTCCCGTCAGCGCCAGCGTTTCTAATAATAAGAAAAACAATTAAAAACGGGTTTATTGAAGAGAGTTGGGGATGGTAATGATTGAAATAAATGGTAACAATCGTGAAATAGTGAGAATAGAGGTGATATGCGCTGGGGGAGAGAATGACGACGTAGTGGCAACAAGGTACTCGCACATAAAACAGGATACAGCGATCAACCCTTTCACGAGCCGCTCTCTCTCTCTGTCTTTGAAGGATCTGCTGTTGTCTCGTATCATGTCGAGCTGAGTGTGTGCGCGTCTGGTGTGCATTGTTTTGCACAGCCCACTTGCATATTAATGTACGTACAATAATACATAAATACACTCACTCCAGTCAAGGTCAAGTGCAGCCACCAACAGCTCGTCCCAAATACCCAGGTCAGCATCAAACAATCCCAGATCAGGAAGAGGTTCCACGTTCAAACGGTCCAGAAGTCTGTTGGTGGGGTGACTTCTGCCCACAATTTTGAACCCTCCCATACCTCCACATCCACACCAACACCAACAAGGTTTCAAAGCCTGGCGCTCTCTGGCGCTCTTCTTGTTTCAAAACCGCGAGATCGACACGCCGCGTCGCCTTTCTGGTACTCTTCTGGACTCTGAGCCGGCCGCTGGTAGAGTCCCAACAAAGTCGATCGACCAGCATTCGCTCCACGCCATGACTCTTGTCTCTCCTGCAAGAGGTTCATCCACCTTTCGAGCGCTGGGTCTGTCCGTGCTATATTATGTCTTACCGCCGAGATCCAACGGCGGCGCTTAGTCGAACGTCCTGATGCCGCCGTCGTTCGGCCTCTGACGCGACTGACCTCAACGGCGCTTACTAGTCGATGCATCCTGCGTCTTCAGGTGATGGAAGGGCGGCGTGGGGAGGTATGGTGAGCGGGAATGCGCGGGCAGCAGATGCACTTTTGCACATGGCCAAGTGACAGTAGAGACATTCTCGCACGTGTTGAACTGATGTGATGTTCCTTTGAAAGTGACAACCCGTAGAGATACTCCCCACATGGCCATCGGCAGAGGCACCATATTATCTGTGTGAGAGATGTTCTCAGCAAGTTCTCGGCCTGGCGATAGTAGAGATGTGCGAGTAATACTACTATGTAATACTACTATCAGTACCAGTATTAATATCAACATTGTATCAATATATCAGCAGCCAAAGAGATTGAGGCTCATGCCGCGAAAAGCAGATTACGAATATATATTTGTATGAGCTGGCTCAACCAGTTCCGGGGTTTTCAAAAGTCAATCCCACAAGAGAGTACATAAATGAGAAATATCGTCATGAAAGCCGAGTATACGACGCCAAAAGTCCTGGCAATGCCTCGACGATGAGCCATTACCGTATTTGACGTTCTTACGGGAACGTGACAAGAAGACGGCGTCAAGAAGATAGCGACAAGAAGATAGCGACAAGAAGACGGTGACAAGAAGACGGTGACAAGAAGGACGGTGACAAGAAGGACGGTGACAAGAAGGACGCGACAGGAAGGACTTAACAAGAAGCAAGCGACAGCGTGGCAATGGCGTTCATCTGGGTATTGAGTCTCTTCAGCCGTCTGTTCACACACGATGCAATGTCCGCTCAAAGTTGGTCCCGCGCATTTGTTAACGCAGGAAGAGATTTTTCTTACAGCTAACCTCATCCACATAGACATATTATAATTGCCTTTATACCCAAACATGCGCCTCCACTTTATCCGCCTGCTTCTCATGGCATCGATAATCTCCCTTGATCTATCCACAATCATGAGTCCCCCGAAGCACTTCACAGAGATCAGAAATGCAGTCTTGCTTCTTGGTGGCAGCCTCATTCATCAATGAAGAATCAATTCATATAAAATTCCCACACCCTATCACCATATAATTCATCATCATTAAACCGCCCAAACGCCCCTATCCCCTTCCCCATCCCAAAAAATAAGCTATAAATAAAGCCCTCCCCCTACTCAACAACCTCCACCCCCTCCAGCGCCCTCATCGCCCTCCCCCCTTCCCTCTCAAAGCACCCCACCATCCTCTCACACTGTTGCCTCAACCTCTCCTCTGCAACACCCGCATTCCACCCAACCCACTCCTCAACAGTCATCCCCCTCTCCTCAGCAGTCAACTCTCCCCTCCCCAGTCCTCCCAGCCCGCCCTTCGCACCGCCAACAATGAAATTTTCCTTCTCCCTCTCCGCACTCCTCAGACATCCAAAGACCTCCTCGAGATCAACACCCACCCACGGCTCTCCGCTTTTCAATCCCGCAACGACATTCCGCCTCGATGGCGTCCCAGGTGTTGCTGCGAGGGGAATCCGAACCGGCGCTGCTTGCTCAGCTGAGGCATTCGGCCGCGAGCTCGGGGGACGGTTCTCCGCGTCCGAGCTCTGCGGTGACGGCGAGGGCGTGATGCTAGCTGCACGTGCGCGCTGTGCAGGTTGTGGCGTTGGCTCTTCAACAGGTGCTGGTTCAGGGGCGGGCGAGGGCGATGCGACGACAGGTGCAGGCGCCTTACCCTTTGCCTTTGATGCCGCAGTGCGGGGCTTGGCAGCTTTGGGCGCTACGGGTTGAGGTGTGGGCGATTTGACGCGGTCTTCAATGTTAGCTATCCGCTTGGAGACGACTGCACGCTGGCGTTGTGGCTGGGGCGCCGGTTCTTCGACTTGCGGTTGTGGCTCCTCGATGGATGGCTGGATGATATCCTCAATGTTGCGAACGGGTGCTCTCTTGCCGCCCTTGGCCTTCTTGGTCATGGTTGAGCCGCGCTTCTTGCCTCCGCGCACAACGGTGGCTTGGCTGGCATCGGTCTCGTTGCCGGAATCGTCGTGGGTGGTCGCTATGCTATCCTCTTGGTGAGACAAGGCGGATACCATTGACTCGTTGACGGACATGGTCGAGCCTCTGGTTGCCCTCGTTGGAGCTGCTTTTGCGGCCTTGACCTTTGACGCACGGCCAGCTCGGGCCTTTGACGCTGGTTTCCGCTGCTTCTCCAATTCTGCCTGCTCAGCTTCGATACGGCGAGATTCGGCTTCCGCTTCAGCAGCTTCAGCTTCAGCAGCCCCTCGTTCAGCGGCCTCACGCTCAAGGGCGGCAGCTTCCTCTGCTTCAGCTTGAGCAAGATCCGCCTCGGCAGCTTCAAGCTCGGCAGCGGCAGCCTCTTCAGCCTGGGCGCGAGCAAGTTGTGCTTCGGCGGCCTCGAGTTCAGCTGCTGCAGCTGCTTCCGCCGCCTCTGCCGCAGCTTCAGCAGCAGCCTCAGCAGCGGCGGCCTCGGCCTGTGCAGCACGCTTTGCTGCAGCTTGCTGCTTTGCCGATACCTTTCGTGGCTGGCTAGCCTTTGCGCCTCTTGCTTTGGGGAGAGGTTTCGACTCCTCGATTTCCATCGCCTCCAGTTCCTTTTCGAGAGCTAACTCGTCTATTTCCGCGTCTGCCGCTGAGAACATGTCGTGATCTGTCTTTGCAACCTTGCTGGTTCGTGTGGCTCGTCGAGTTGGTGCGGCTGAGGCCTTGGGTTCCGGTTTGACTTCCAGATCCTCTTCGTCACTCAGCGGCCTATTGAGATCTTCTTCGAGCATCCTATCGATTTCATCCTCATCCGGCGCATGTGCGCGGAGTGATGCCTGCGAGGCCGTCGACACCTGCCGCGTTGTCTTCGATTGACGTCCCTTCTTTTTGGGAGCAGCCTTTTTAGCCGCCGGTTGTTCGACCACAGTAGCCTGTTCCATCTCCACATCACCCATTATGCTTTCTTGAACGGCAATGCTACCCCGCGTCCTGCGCTTGGACGGTGGGGCTTGAGCCTCTATCACACTCGCAGCTTCCTCCATCGCCTCACTGGCCCTCTTTTTTCCTCGCTTGGGCTTTGGTGGTTCTGTCACCACAACATCGACTTCGTCTTCCGGTTCTGGCAGCTCGCTGACCTCTGTGGGTTCTTCCTTCTTCTTCTTGCCTTTGGCAGGAGCCTTCTTTCCTTTGGGCGCCTTCCGGGTGGATTGAGAGGCAGTTGTAGCGGTTGTCATCACACTGTCACCTTCGTCGACCTCCATGTCAATTATTGATGGTGCTTCTGTGAGGGCCGATTGTGTTGATAGTCTTGACGCCTTGGAGGCGCGGGGTTTCCTTCCCTTTGCGGCTTTCTTGGCGATCGGGCTTTCCGGTTGGTTGCAAAGTGTGAAGAAGGCGCAATCCTGGGATCGAGCATGATGTTCGTGGCTGCAGTTATATTAGCGGTGTATCCGCACTATGTGTGCTTGAAACTCACAATGGCTTATCCGCTGGCTCCCATCCATCCAATGCAAGAGTACAGTAGACACACTCCGCGTAATCATCGCCTTCTGGCGTCGGCTTGTGAATCCACCCAGCTTCCACCAGCTATATGTCGTCAGTAAAAGTCGTAAATAAGCTTTCATAATCATCGTACCTGCTTGGTCTTGCATTTCCACCCCTTCTTCCCCTCATGCGGCCAGCGGTCCCCAAACGTCGCTTTCCTCGCATCCACCATCCGTGTGCTCATCGGGTTCTCCAGGTGCATATCACCCACCCGCGCCTCAATACACGAAGTAACCGCCCACCCGCAGCCGGGTGACAGCTTTAGATGCTCCTCAAGCGGGTTGTCGCCCTTCTCCCACCCGCATATCGACTCTCGACAAAGGAAGCACTTTACATTGTCGGGGTTCTCGTGGGATGGGAGGAAGAAGAATCCTGCGGCCGCAAGCTGTGGCGCGTTAGAAATAGATCAAACTGTTGGGAAGTGCCTCATCATACCTGTTCTGGGCTGAGCCATGAGTGTGGCCATTTCATGGACTTTGGGGCGCGTCCTGTCGCATTGGACCCTCGCCGTTTCGGAAGTGGCTGTGCTGTGTGAAACGACTCTAACCGTCCAACCTCCGTATAATACTGATCTGGCATATCCGCCGCCATTATTTTTTGAAAGTTACAGCGCACTGTCGTAAATGTATCTGTGTGGGAGCTGTTTTGCTGTTCTCGTTGTTTGGCGATTCAATGTGGGACACGCTGCGAGCCAAACGATTGAGGGTAACACCGCGCGGTAAGTATGCGCTAACTGGGCCGAGTCGCTAGTTAATGATGCTTCATGAATGGGAATCCCCAAAATATAAGTAGTCGTACGCGTCGAAGTGTTGTCGAAAGTAATTGCTGGGCGATGAATGTTGCGGGAGCCCAGGATGTTATTTGTTTACATCGGAGGGTAACCCGCGATTCTGCAGCCCCACACCGCCGTTGTTTCCTAATCTGGTAGCTTGGAACTCCACACTCTCCCCGTCCAGTCAAATGTGATAATTATCTACGTTGTCAAAGGTGCAGAGTGGTGCATATATATTTATGTGACGAAGAAAAGTTTGCTAATTTCTTGATTCATAATTGCTACCGCCATATGTTCATCACTCTCCGTTTGCACAACTCTCGGCTACTTATTTACAATATTCCCAATCCCCTCCAGCTCATTTTGATCCAGCTTTATTCTGCAGCAGGTGCAAGGACAAAGTCCACACAAGACTCGTAAGTCTGCCTTGCGCCAACTCCATACCACCACCACTGGATGACCTGAACTTGAAGTTAGAAGGGCTATCCCCACTGACATAAGGTGCAGGACTTCACTTACGCATTCACCCGCAGTCGTGCACTTGCCCTCCTCAATATCACTTGGGATTGTCACAGAAAACAGGGTGTTATTCTCCGGAACGGTGGGCAACTTCTCGTCCGCATAGCTGTCCCAGTAGAGCAACTCACTCCCAACAATCGAGTTGGATGCCGTGTCAACAATGCTCACATTGGCCGTTCCAGCGTGGAGAATGCGAAGGTAAACCTCGATTGGGACAACCTGGCCCGGAGAGTAAGTCTGGACTGGGCCACTCGCCTCCTCATCCAGCTGGAGACCTTTGCAGAGCCAGAGGTTGCACTCGTCGGCGTTATAGGTCGAGTCTACGGCAGCCACTTCTGGGAGTCCTTCAACGTGGTCGGTCACATCTTGCTTGTGAAGAAGAGTCACAGCAGTACCGCAGGCTGCGAGGGAGGCGGCTCCAGCGATTCTGGGGTTGGGGCTGGTGATTACTCCATGGGCGGATGCTGTGCTTGCAATGACAGCAAGAGTGGCCAATGAGAGGTAACGCATGATGATTTTTGAAATAAAATTTGTGGGATATTTGAGAAAAGTTGGAAATAGGATATGAAAATGGGTCAAAGTGATATGGGGACATTTATATATCTATTTCAAATCAAACGGAGATATCACGCAGCTTACTCGAAATTAGGCTGCTCCCACAGCCTGTTGTGGTTAAATAATATATAAACGGAAGAATTTAAAACGGCCAGCTCCATACCTGGGTAGATCGACAACTTTATATATGCTGCTTATGCCTCTCAGCTGCCTTTTGGGTGTGATGAAACTACCGGCTATCAACTTTATATTAACGGAGTAACCGTGTTGAGTTGGGTTCGCTGGGTTTAAAGGCTAAGCGGCGGAAGGGATGGGGTGCATCCGCATGGCGACCCGGCAATTGTTTTCTCAGATTGGTGGACCGATCAATAGGGTGCACGGAACGTCTACCCCGCCATACTCTAATCCGTACGTCAGTCATTGAAAACACAATCGGACCATTCGGATGCAATTCTTTCCGTACAGCCCCTGGGTAAAGCATACCGAGGCTGATACTTTAATTTAGAATTGTGCGACTTTCAAAGCATTATCCTATTCTGGATATGAGACCATGCCACCGGGCCAGTCATCCGTATATACCAACCCTGACGCCAAGAGCTACAGACTCCCTGAGCTCACTGATGCACCAATCGTGAAGAAGTTCCATGAGAGCTTGCCGCTATATGCGCCAACTCCTCTCGTGCCCCTTGATGAGCTCGCGGCGAAGTTTGGGGTAAAGAGTGTCGTCATAAAAGACGAAGGAAATCGATTGGGACTTCCGTCATTCAAAATCCTAGGCGCATCATGGGGAACATTCCGAGCCATAGCATCTTATCTTGGTCTCCCGCTTGATAGTAGCCTTGATGATCTCTCTGAGGCCGCGAAGAAGGCTTCCATCAAACTCTTTGCTGCCACGGATGGAAACCATGGACGGACCGTGGCATATATGGCCAAGTTACTGCAACTTCCAGCCGAGATATTTGTCCCTACAGCTGTAAGCAGCCATGCTCGGGAACTAATTGTCAATGAAGGTGCTGAAGTGATGGTTATTGATGGTGACTACGATGACACTGTGCGTCGTGCCGCCGAAAAGTCGACAACGTCCCCAAGTGGGCTTCTGGTCCAGGACATGTCCTTTGAAGGATATGATGATATTCCAGCCTGGATTGTTGATGGCTACTCTACTATGTTACACGAAGTTGATTCTCAGCTTGCAGAACAGGGCTTGAAACCCACGATCGTCATCACCCCAGTTGGTGTGGGTTCCCTTGCTACAGCCGTCGTCACTCACGCCAAGTCCAGAGGTCATCCAGTTACTGTGCTCGCAGTTGAGCCTGATACTGCTGGGTGCCTTCACACCAGTCTAAAGGCTGGTCGAATGACTACTGTCAAGACACCTGGGACTATTATGACCGGGTTGGACTGTGGCACTGTCTCGACTGCTGCTTGTCCAATCCTTCAGGCTGGTATTGATGCCAGCGTCACCGTCTCCGACTCTTCATCTCATGAGGCGGTGCTGTACCTGTCCAGACATGGCGTTTCGCTTGGGCCATGCGGTGCAGCCGGCCTGGCTGCATTCTTAAATATCGCTCCCACAGAATCTGCGACTATTGGTTTAAATTCGGACTCTGTGGTTGTTATCTTGGGCACGGAGGGATCCCGCCCCTACTTTGATAGTCTCTGATTATACATTTGTAAAAAATATATTAAAATTCTAATTTATGTGCTATAGCAAGTTAACAATGCCCATTCCATGAGCGAATCGCAAAAATGCACGGCGCCGTCATAATACAGTGCACCGAAGGAGCAATCAGTTTGTCCAATGTCGTAATTCCCTTACGCCTGTTGTTGTAGTTTTGTTCTCGCTATCATCGCTGTGTATCCATCGCTAGCAAAGCAACCACCTCCGTCCAGCGCGCCAAATGGGTAATCATCGCTCGAAAAAATCGGCCAAAAAATCATATCATATTGTCTCAGCCATCTTATCCACGGCAGCAGGAACCAAAGCACATGTCTAAGAAAGTCAGCACATATCAACAATAATAGCGAGGACAATAACTTACCTGGGTTTCCTCCAGTGCGGACGGCCCTTGGCTTCTTCACAGCCACCACCTTCTCATTTGGAATGAGGTTCATGATCGAATCGGTATCTCCGCGCTCACCGTTGAAGATGGAAATAGCACGGAACTTGTCCCAGATGGCTTGAGGGGAGTGTCCAGAGGCGTTCTTGTTGTATGGGGAGTTGGTATAGCGGGCCATTTTGATATGTTGAGGTTGTAATAGCTCGGTGTGTTGTATTTGAATTTGAGTTTGTCAGCGTTTGAAGATGACAGTAGGTCTCGCCGCGTAAGTGGGTGAAGGTAGCTTTATACTGTGAACGTTAGCCATGTGAACTGCATACAGGTGCCTCTCGGGCGAGTGCCTCTCGGGCGAGTGAAAGGAAATGCACTGTTTATCCAAAACGGATAGGCTCTGGGAACAAAGCACTTGACATGAGGGATGGGTCTTACAAGATTCGGCGGGATAGTCTCACGGGGGAGATTTGTACGTTTGTTTGGTTGGCGATCTGCCGCTGGAGCTTGGACGGCCTCGTGCAGAAGGGTTACACTGTTTGCTAAAAGGCACTACTCAACGGGTAAGTGTGTGTACCACCGGTTGTGATGTGGGGACTAGCTTTTTAAGTGAAAAAAGGTTGGGTCGTGGAGTACAGAGAGTGATTAGTTTCTTTGTTTGGTTTGGATAGTAGATAGATAGTAAT
The DNA here is from genome assembly GCA_001630585.1 of Pseudogymnoascus sp. BL549. NCBI lineage: Eukaryota > Fungi > Ascomycota > Leotiomycetes > Thelebolales > Thelebolaceae > Pseudogymnoascus > Pseudogymnoascus sp. BL549. The sequence continues at coordinate 11,429 of LNAR01000078.1, forward strand.
CGGTTGAAGTTATAATGGTTTTCAGAAATCACCCTTTGGCAGGAACTATCGATGCCTTTATACCCGATTTCACTTCGTTTTTTCACTTTTATGATTCATAAATGCCAAGGGTATATGATTGATAACTTATTGATAACTGCGAAAACCCAACTGCCAAGCTTGACCATTGCTTGTTGTTTTACACATATGCTATAAATTCACAGTTACTATAGGTTCAAGCAATATTTGCCGAGCTTTGCCACCATCAGATGCGAATCCCAGCGACTTCGGCAGGATAAACCGGCAATCAGTCAGCCACCTAGCGTCGGTATATCGGAGAACTTCCGAAGAATTACTTTTTTGGGGGAATTCAATCAGAACCGCCATTTGCATCATAATATAATGAAAGACGATCCCGAATATAAACTCAAATTCTCGAATCCGTCGTTATGTTCGGGTTGCACCGCTAAAATAAAGGTACGACGTCACTTTTCTAATTATAAGCAGGGGTGGGGCGCCACCAGAATTCCTTGCATCTGGATCCTGTCGATCGGTTATCGTGATAGGGTCCTTGGCAAGCCTTCGCTCCCGCCTCTAACGGGAGCCGTTGGGATAATGTCAAACGACGACATCAATTTATCGCAACTATCAACTTCATAGCACAACGCCGTTATGGGTATCCTCGCAGTCGTGGCGGCGAGCTCGCTGCTCATATCGTCGTCAACTGCGGCAATCAACCCCGCATTGGTAGGAACATGGTCATCCAAGTCCGCCAAGGTGATGACGGGGCCAGTATGACCGCACCGACATAATTCTTTAATGGACAAGGGCTTATTTATCCGCAGGGCTTCTATAACCCAGTCAATGACAGCTTCATCGAGCCATCCCATGCGGGTATTTCATACTCCTTCACTGCGGATGGCTTTTACGAATCGGCCTACTATCGCGCAATCTCCAATCGTACGTTCCCTCCCTAGCCCCCAAGCCACATCGCAAACTAACCCGCCCAGCAACCAACCCCGAATGCCCCAAAGCACTCCTTCAATTCCAACACGGTACCTTCACCGAACATGCCAACGGCTCGCTGATCCTAACCCCCATCGGCGTCGACGGGCGCCAGCAGCTATCCGACCCCTGCAAGAACAAGAAGAACTCCGAGTACACGCGCTACAACCAGCCGGAGCTGATGAAGAAGTACGAGGCGAAAATAGATGACTACAAGAAGATCAACCGCCTTGATCTGTACCAGTTTGATGGCACTCCCATCCAGCCGTTGTACCAGGCGTACAGCCCGCCCATGATGTTGCCCACGGTGACCATGAACCCGACGGACAAGGCTGACGGGGCCAAGGAGACTGGTAAGGCCAAGAGGAGCGAGGGGTTTACAGAGAGCTTGTATGAGCCGTTGAATAAGGACGCCAAGCATATTAAACGGCATATTGCTGGGGCGATGGAGGCGACGACAGGATCCGGTGTGGTTGACACGGTGTGGTGGGCGGGTGTTGGGATGACCATTCTTGGCGGTGCGGCGTATCTGTTGTGATTATTAGGCGGTGGACCTTTGTTTTGGTGTTATTTAGGCGGCGTATACATAGGCTTGGATAGACTTGTATGGGAGGGTGCATTGGATGGAATTATTTGTATCGATAAAATGTAGAAATTAAGCATTAAACTATCCACGCTATTCAAAACATTGATCCCAATGACCGTCATGTCGTGGAAACGTCAAACTCTCAATAAATGCATCCAATTTGCATCGCCCAAGGCTATCCGCGCCGCAATTCTGAAGGGGTATCACACGGTCATTAATCAGGACTCTCACCAGCTCCTCGTCCCTTCCTCCACAGCGCATCTTTTCAAAATACGAACGAGCTCCAAACGGCACGACCCGGCTCGCTGAATAGCCCTTCGTCTCATCCAAATCCTGCAAGTTCTCCTTATCCAAAGCCTTTGTGGCGTTGAGAAGTCCAAGCGCCGCGTAGATGGCCATCATGTCATTGTCATGGCTGAAATCTGCAAACATGGTTGTGTTCTTGTCGAGTGGGAACGTCTTCTTCGACCTGTCCAGGGTGGAATTCGTGCTGGTGTGGTCAATGACGGGTTTGCTCGTCAGCCGCGCAATGAGCTCGTTTGCAAACCCGACACCTTGCGTAGGTCCCATGGGATTTCCCTGTGCGAAGCCGTAGAATTTGCCCAACGATTGATAGTAGTCATAAGAGCGCCATTCGGCGGTGGTGAAGAGGTGGCAGAAGGGCGACAGAGGTGCCTCGTACTGTCCAGGGACCTCATTGGGAGCAACGGTGCCAAAAGGACACATATCCATGAGGTAAATGATCTCTCTCGAAGTCAGATTGACGCCCTTCAAATCCTCGTTGATGCGCGCCTGAATTGGAGGGACAAAGGTCGCGGCGAACACGGCTTGGGCATCTAAGCCGCCATGAGAGAATGGTCCGGATTCGAATGCATCGCAGAGACCACGGCTCAGCGTGTTATTAAAGCTGGGATCCTCGGGGATCAGAACCATAGGGTATCCCTCATCGTAGTCTGGCCCAGTATGTTCGGGGTCCTCTCGTCGGGCTATTTCAAACCCTTCCACAAACCATAGAGCAGAGGCCATCATACGATCCTGGTCGGTGCTTCGTATGAAGGGGATAGTATCTTTGGCTAGGGATTGATAGCGCTGATAATGTTTGTATCCCAGCATGTTCAACTGTAGTATACCAACAATAGTTAGTTTGTCGGCACCACCCCTCCATTTATACGATCGAAGGAACTCGTATCTTTGGTCAAGTTTCCCCTCAATATTCCCAACAGCTGTGACGATATGCGCAGCAAGTTTCTTGTACAGGATAGCCTTTGTGTACGTAGGATATCTAGCGCCATGACGAGCCAAAACTTGAACAAATGTTATCTCACAGGATTCTGGGATGTCTGCCGATATTTTTGAAGGGACAGTGAAATAAGGGGAGTATTGGCCCCAGTGGTGTGAGATCTCAGGGTGGCATTGGTAGCCATTGTTGATCTCGCCCGCCACCGTACGCTGGCAGGGAAGTGTATGATCTCCAGGGTGAGATCTAGCCCATCTAAATCTTTGTTAGTATGCAAATGAAGAGACAGTGCTCCAGCCAGTATCATGAAGGCTTGCCCGCCATATATGCACCACGTGATCGCAACGGGACAAGACTTACACGACAACCGCAGCAAGGATAATTAGAAAGGTCAAGCAGATTAAACCGATTGTCACTATTATTTTTGCGGCCCTCTGTCTTGCGGCGCTTGGGGCTTCTTCCCCAGTAACCCGTTGCGTTGGCTCAACATCACCATCTTCATTCAATATAGGCTCATAGCCTGGCCTCGACCGTCCGGGGAGATACGATGCGACTGTCTTCACCGCACCTTGAAAATAGGACGCCATATTGCAACTGTATTGGCTAGCAAGGGTTGTTGAAGTGCTGGCGAGTAACTTGATGCCTCGACGGTGGCAGGTATTTGGAGTCGACCTGGTCGTCTGATATCGCGTCGGCGGTGTACCACCAAGTGTAACCACGGGCGGCAGAGTAGCAAATGCTTATTCAGTGCACTATATCATATGAACTGAGTAGAATACATGTCGATGCCCTCGCGACGACTTCCATTTAGTAGATGTTAATTTAGAAGGTTGAAAGTCACAGCATAGATCGAGAAACAGGGGTTGGAACCTTCCAACGGGCAGGGGTTCGGACGCCGCCTTTGTATCACCATGTCACACACAACACTTGCCGCCCAACCAAAAGGCCACACGTGCTTGGCAATTAGACTCAACATCGCCACTACAAAGCTATCATGATTTTATCACAGGTAATACAGTTACTCTCAACTCATAACTCTAGAAGCAATGGAATATATTCAAGACCTCTTTAATGTAATATACAGTCTAGCCCTCGTTGCTTCCAGCAGAGAACCCGCCCTCTAATTCATACTATGTCATATTTATAAACGGCTGATGATGGCACCGGCGTACTCGTGGGTCTTGGCCGTTCCGTGAAGATCTCCGGTCAAGGTCTTGCCCTCTGCAAGCGTATCAAAAATGGCCTTCTCAATGCGCACGGCCTGCTCCTCAAGACCCATGTGTCTCAACATCATGATGGAACTGAGGAGGAGCGCGGTTGGGTTGGCGAGACCCTTGCCAGCGATATCAGGAGCGGAACCGTGAACGGCCTCGAAGATGGAGCACTCATCACCAATGTTGGCAGATGGGGTAAGACCAAGTCCACCGATGAGTCCGGCGCAGGTATCGGACAGAATGTCTCCGTAAAGGTTGGGCATGACCAGCACCTTGTCGTTGTATGGGGTTGGGTCGGTGACAATCTTCAGGCAGGTGTTGTCGATAAGCTCGGCGTCAAACTCGACGCTTGGGAAGTCCTTGGCGACTCTCTGGGCGGTGGAAAGGAAGAGACCATCGCTCATCTTCATGATGGTGGCCTTGTGGACAGCACGGACCTTCAGCTTTCCAATCTCCTCGGCGTACTGGAAGGCGTACTTGCAGACACGCTCAGATGCCTCTCTTGTGATGAGCTTAATGCTCTGCACAACACCGTCGATGACGACGTGCTCAATGCCAGAGTATTCTCCCTCGGTGTTCTCTCTGATGAGAACGGTGTCGACACCGTCGTATGGGGTCTTAAATCCCGCAATAGAGCGGCAGGGACGCACGTTGGCGAAGAGGTTGAATGTGCGGCGGAGGGTAAGGTTGAGAGAGACGTGGCCCTTGCCAATGGGTGTCTGAATATGTTTAGTAGAGTAACTTGCAACAATAGGTTGGCGTCCTTACGGCAAGAGGTCCCTTGAGGGCAACCTTGTTCCTCTCAATGCTCTCGATAGTCTCGTCGGGGATGACAGTCTTGCCATCCTTCAGTCGAGGAGTAACATCAACTGGCTCCCATTTAATTGGGGTCTAAAAGGTGATGTCAGTGTAATTCCATCGCAAAAGAAATCCCTCAAATCATACATTAGCAGCCTTGAAGATGTCCTTCACAGACTGGGCAATCTCTGGGCCGATACCGTCACCCTCAATCAGACTGACAGTGTAAAGTCCCTGTTCAATCGTCAGTCAAATGTCTTGTTACCATTCCATGTCGACTCCAATCGGTCGGCCTGGAGCCATGTCGCAATGTATCGACGACACTGTAGGGTCGCGGTATTGACGCAATTCGGGGTAGCATACATCAGATCCCTTCTTTCCGTGGAACTTTGCGACTTTGTCTTCGGTGCTGGCGCCCGCAGCATATGTCCTGGTCTGTCAATTCAGTTGGTTAGCATGCGGGACTCCAATTGCTTATCAATTTGGGGTAATTTGGGGTTCAAACCTGGAGAGAAGATCGCATGGCAACACCAGATGCACGAAGGCATTGGCGGCGCGCAGGCGCAGCAATGGACCGGATAGCAAGCATCTTGAAATATCACACAGAGAATGCCGCTCTCGCGCGAATGCAAGATTGTTGGAGAGATAGAGTTATGGTGAGGCAAACTTGACTTTCTTGCAACATGCGCCACGATTTCAAGCGAAAGCCTTGCACCTACCGCGCCAAGAAATATTGCCGCTTCCATCCGTCCATCCGTCAACCAACCTGTAGCGTGGCCTATCGCGCGCTTATCTGGGCCTGGTCTCACATACTGACAGCTCTGGAGCTCTACGTCACATTGGAGGCTGCTAAACACACGATCTTTCGAAGGCAGCTGCCAATGTTTATTGTTTGGGCCAATTGCAACTCCAGCCAAATCGAAGGCGGCATGAGCCTGTAAAAACATGGCCGACTATGAACGTACTGTGCTCGCGCACTACCAGCTCCCGACAGCTTTCCCGACTGAGTGGCCCGCCGAGAAGGACGAGAGCGACGCCTCAGACGATGAGGGATTAGTCAAGAAGAAGAAAACAAGTAGCACCGGCCGAGCTTCAAAGTCGAGATATTCAGCGCTTGAGCGTGCCACAAGCGACCGCAAAAGTCTGGTCCCAGGCTCCCAAAAGACTGGAGAAGGGCTGGAGAACCTGGTTCAAAAGGATGAGCCTGATCCCCTCGGGACAGGTGAAAGCGTCGTGAGGATATTGAGAGGACACGGTCTGCCCGTGCAAGATGACATCCATCTACGTACGTCTATTGTTCCCGTGTAACCAACCCCTTTGAAACTAACAAACAACCCAAGGAAACAGGTATTTACTGTCGTCAACTACATTCTCGCCGTCTTTATTCCTGTCGCAAGTGCATCATTCAGCTTCAACTCAGCAACTGCTCAATGGTCTCGAGGTCTTGTCTCGCTCAATTGACCAGAAATCCGCATCCCTGAGAGTCTTGGTCGAATCGAACTTCGAGCGGTTTGTCCGCGCAAAAGCTACGATTGACAATGTATATACCGAGATGAAAACTCGTGGAACAGAATCTGTACCTATAATACCTACGCGACACTCTCGACACTCGAGCAGGATTAGCTTCAGGGCTGGTAGCCTCGCAGAGGCAGCACCTGGCACCACAACCATACCCGCGAATAATAAGAAAAAGAACGCGTTGAGCAAAGAGAGCGAATACGGAGTCTTGGGGATCAAGGCACCGCTGGTGGACGTGGCAGCCAAGGCCGAGGAGGTTTGGGGACCAGCGTTGGGTGGGCGTGAGAAAGAAGATAATCTCAAGGTGGTCGCTGGCGCTCTGGAGAGACACCGCGATATCTACGAGGCACCTGGCTTAATTGCCGACAGCATCAAGCGGAAGGACCACGAAACGCTGGTGGAAGAATACGCAAAGGCAGCTCGTATTGCTGACGACGCACGGAAACTTGGCGAGAGCCTGGTCGCGTCACAAACGACGCCGACAGATCTCCAGATGCAGCATATTATTGTTGCGGCACGAATGTGGTATGATGTCCAGGACCAATTGGATAATTTCAAGCGCGAAGTCTGGCGCCGATTGGCAGCCGTTCAATACGGTTCAGGACAACCGGGCGGCTCTAGTGCAACGAGGGATCAACATATGGATCTGATAAGCATTCTTCTGGAACTGGGAGTTGAAGACAACCCTATCTGGGTGTGGCTCTTGAGCCGTTATGACCATTTGAAGAATAAGATCACAGCAATGTCCGAACGCTCAAAGGTTGAAATTGAGGTTCTGCGACGAAGATTAGCAAACGGGCCCAAGCCAACCCCACAGGTTCTTGCAAGCCACCTACAGTCTCTCAGTCGCCAAGGTTTGGAGATTAAATCTGCAACACAAGATTCCACTGAGATTATTGAACTGTGGGAGAAGATGCACACGTTCCTAAGTAGCATGCTCTCTTCCCAAGGAGTTCTTGGGGAAATCCTTGAATTCTCCCAGACTGTCCAGGGATTTATTGATGGGAAAGCCCAACGAACACTCCCGATGGGCCTTAATGGAGAAAGCCGAAAACATCACAGGTTGTCAAATCAAGGGATTATAGATCTTCAAAAAGGGACAATCGAGCTCATCGACCTGATTCGCGAAAGCGTCAACTCATTCTTTGTTGACCCTCCTATCGAGGATATTTCTCTTCTCTACTCGCCCATCCCACCTACACCCATGACGCCCAAGTCTGGTGGACTGGTTCCCCCTGCGCTTCGGGATCCGAGGTTTGCTTTCGACGCGACTAGTGCGCCACCTCCATCTCCTAAACTTGGCGAAGCGTGGGAGAAGTTTGCCTTCTGGCCTCCATGGGCAAACTCGCTTAGCGGTGTTCATTACCTCGCAAAGTTACTTGTTCTCGTTGGATCCGGAGCAAGCGATATGGCGTCTGTTTCAGTCATTGGCAAGGGTGACGGTGGAGCTCTAGAGCGTCTGCGTGCTCTCGTTGGTAGCGCGCGCGAGCGATGCGTTACTGCTGTTTGCGCGGCGTGGAATAAAGATGCTGAGAATATAAAAGTGCTCGAGGATTGGAAGCGATCGGCAGACAAGAAAGAGCTCACGAGGATGCCGGCAAATTTCAGCGCGTTTGAAAGCGCGGTTCTTTCGGGGATGCAAAAGATTCTATATATTCCGGAAGCCATCACCAAGCCCAATTCGGGAGAAGTTGTCCTCCCTCCTCCAGCGAAGATTCTTCAAATGGTGCGAAGCCAGTTTGTGACGACGCTTTACAAAGCTCTGAGCGGCATGGTTGAGAATGCTGAGAGGTCAATTAAGAAGCCAGAAGATGATTGGGCGACTGATGGAGGTGGTATTGCCACTCCTTTGAGTGTAGGTCCAGAAATGAGCACTGGTATTGAAACTATAGCTGCGTCTGATAGGGTAAGTGTTCTGTGTTATGTATTACGACCGAATCTAACATGTTTTAGAACATCCGCATGCTTCTCACTTTGAGCAATCTTCAGGCTCTACGTGCTGATGTTGTTCCCAGCCTGACAATGCAATTCGAAAACGCATTCTCAGTCAAACTTACAGTGGAGGCAAAGACTATCCGAGATGTTCTGGCTCAAATAGACGCACGCCTATTCCAGTCGTATACCAGACCCCCAATTGACGAGCTCCGTGGCATAATCAAGGACGGCATATTAGCCCCCGAGTGGGAGCCCCCAGTTTCCGAAAAGCCACAGGACGTCAAGCCCTATGTCTACGAAGCTCTTCTCAGCCTAGTATTGGTCCATACTCAAGTCGCCACTACGGCCTCTTCCCTGACGCCTCAAATCCTTTCTTATCTGCTGGAGCAGGTCTCCCGCGACCTTCTCGATGCGTTCAAGCAGCGGTCCAAATACACTCTCGCCTCACTCATGCAAGCGACTCTGGACGTCGAGTTCGTGGCACAAACGTTGAGCCAGTACACAACTGACCGTGCAAGTCAATTGCAGAGTGACATCTATCAAGAACTAGATAAGGGAACGGACAATGAGGCGCGTGTGAAGTTGCAGAGCGAACTGCCGGAGATGCGGGCTGTGTTGAAGCGGTTGAGGGAGGGAAGTAGGAGCGAATTTGCTTGCTTTAAGAAGGCTCGAAAGCCTACTGAGCGGGCGAAGTCGTAGACTGTCATAGCAGAATATGGATGAAACTATAAATCAATTAAATCTTTGGATCTGCAATAGTAGCAAGCTTCAAGAATAAATATATCCATCTTGACTTCCAAATCCGTGCATCGAATAAAAACCGGCCATATATACTCCTTGACAAAACAATTTATATTTATGTTATAAGTAATCTCCTACTGGGACCGAAATATTTTACCTGAATTTATATAATACCTTCCAAAAAGAATTGGCTTGTTATTTTTTGCCTTTGGATTTTGATGCACTTTTTATAATGTTGGCTCTTATAAATAATAAAAATACCATTTTTTATCCCGAGCTCACTTTGGAAGAGGAGCTATACAATATGCTATTTCGGATGCCAATACTCCAATAAAATTGGAAGCTGGGAGTTATAAAATATATTACCTACATATTTCTTTGCACTTTCACACGCGTATGGTCACATATGGAGAGAGCTATCAGCACTTCAGCATGCATTCAGAAGACGTGGTCAGTTGATGAATAGCTCAGATATATAAAACAGCATGGCAATGACCATCTGTTGCATATCTCCTCCAGTTGAACCGCCATCAGATGGTGCCACCGACCCTTCGAAGTTGCAGATCCGCGCCATCAGGGTGGCTACTGAAAGAGCCACGTTCCTCTTCAGCACCTCCTACTCCGCCGTGGCATTCCATGCTTTCACATAAACGCGTGCCATAGCTATACTTGTGTTGTCCCGTCATCGGATGCATGCTTTGGGGCATGGCTACCCGCATTGGCGTTGTAGCTAGCGAGCAATTCGCAAGTGGTGCACATTTACCCTGCCGACTGAGGCTCGACAACGCTGTGTTGGGGCTGTATGAGGTCTTGTAAAGCCGAGGAGATCGGTAATCGCACGATTGGGCGATGTGTATGAATACGTATTATTAACCTTGAAGCTGCAAGGCCACAGGTGTAACTTCTACGTCCTAATCCCCAGACACGGGAGCATTAGCAATGTTTTTTGGTGAGTACGACGGGGCCACATCCGACTTCGGAGTGGGCGCTGCTCTCCTTCCGGGATGAAACTGCCACGAACGCGAGGCCTGGGTAGTAGAAAGGGGAGTTTTTTGGGTAGTAGTGCGAGATTTCCTGTCATACCAGTCCACGTCGCTGAGTTGTAGCTTCCGTGATCGCTGCCCGCTGCGGTTGCTCCCAGACTTGTCGGTCTTGGAATGCGAAGCGCCAGCAAGCTTTTCAATGCCTGTAGTATGTCTGTAAATATTCATGTTCGGTTGGATTGGTTGCAGTGAGGAATCACCATCTTGTTCTTCTCCCTCGCGAAGGTCATAGTTCAACACTAGACTCTTGATTCTCTGCTGCTCCTCTCGCTCGGCCTGTTGTTGTGTCTTCATGGCGATTGCGAAGTTGGAGTCGGAGGGTAGTTCGACCGTTCGAGTCTGCTGGCGATTTCCTCGTTTGGTCAATAGTGAGAATGCCATGGTATTGGGGGGAGCCGGGGCAACAACAGGTGCCGCCGCGTGTTCATCACTTCCTGACTCGACAGCGGACGTGGTCTCCCTGTTGCTGCGACGCATGGGTAACGGCACATCAAACATTGGCTTTCTGTCGAATTTTCGAGATTCCAAGCTCTCCGCCATCATCTTTGCATACTCACGCTCAAAGTCAGCATCATCCTCGGGATCATATTGCTCGTCCTGTCGAGTGACAACAATTGCTTCCTCTTCCTCTTCAGAGTCAGACCCATGACGAGACACTTCATCGTCGCCATTGGCATCCGCCTCGTCATCCTCCGACGAAGACTCGTCGCCGTCACCAGCTGGAAGGCCAGCATCGTTGTCTCCATCGTCTGACGACTCATCGATTTCAGGCTCTTCGACTTCGACAGCCTTCTCGACGCCAGAGGTTTTCTGGTCTTGCGCGACAGCGAGCTGGAATGCACGGCTGGCCTCTTCAATGTTTGAAGCAAGCTTCCACTGGGGTCTGGTCAAGGAAAACGTATCCTGGACAATGAACTCAATATCCATCGGTAGGGTGTCCTTCGTGTAGATGTAGTACTGGAAAAACGATAGGAAGTAGTCAAGCTTCTTTCCGGCAGCTCCACGGTTAAAGAATATGCCGCAAGTCTCGAGAAGTGTAGCCACCAATCGAATTCGGAAGAAGTCATCGGGCATGTCAAAGGGGTTAACTCGCGCCGGGTTCGGTACTCCACCATGGCCAAATGTCATAATCTTGTACATGGTATCGAAGATTACCGGATGGTCTACCATTCGATAGTTGTAAAGCTCGGCGAGATACTTTACTTCAGCCAGTCTCCGTTGGTTATATTTGAAGTCGTTCTGCTCCAGGCCGAGCGTGATATACTCCAGAACATCATCAATCACGGTAGTGACAAAATCTTGGTGGTATCGATGCAACGCACTGACCAGAATGGCGAGAAGATGGATATTTCCATACTTGACCTTTCCTGGCTTTGAAAAGACCTTTTCAAGGATTTTGGTAACCTGCATAATGTTAGTGAAACCCGACTATTTATGCATGTCAACATACCTCTGGCTCCTCCCAATGAAGTCTCCTAACCTGCCTGAGGACCTTTGTATAATTCTTTTTGTTCATGTCTAGATAGATGAGCTTTCGAATGAAGAGATCTATCGGAGTGCGCTCGTTTTGGAGGATGGCCGCCCGTACAGGGGGATCGACAAAGTAGACAGCATTCTCAATGAGCATACGCTCTTGCTGACCGATATGCTGAGCAGATTTCTTACGCTGCAAAGTCTCCAGGAAGGATGTCATGCGCGGAGAGGTCTCTGGGTTTCGGAAAAGATACCTGCCACAGTTTTCGAGTAGGTTACATATGATCTCAATGTTCATCCTCGAGAAATCATCCAGGCTGACCTTTAAGCAATGGAAGATGACATGCTCAGGTACAACCCCGAATTTGGTGAGCTCGGCAAGGTACCGAATATTACTGAGACGGACTTGACCCAGGAAATCCTTCTCCTTGCGACGTTGGAGGCTGCGAAATTCCATATCAAGGTGCTCTACAAGCCCTTTCGTGGTATCTGGCATGTATTTACCCAATGTTGATATGAGTCTCGACCAATACGGCAACAAGTCGCTGCGGCCCTTGGGGACCTCCTGGACAGCCTTAATGAGGCGATTCCTAGAGGCCTTGGAGTTTAAGAAGCAGAAATCGATTGCTGCCTGATCGACGAGGTCTTTATTGGTGAGATCTGGCAATCGAGCGATTAAAGCATCAACTTGAGCGCCGACGGTTTTATTGGCAATAGCTGTGGACTGGTCGTCGGGTTCTGCGGCCTTCACCTCAGCTTTGGCGGCTTCTGTACCAGAATCAGCTGCATCACCCCTTTTCCCCACTTGCTCGTCGGTATCAGTCTTCTTCTTCTTGGCATCCTCCAGAAGCATGCCAGGTACTTTCCCCTTTAAGTCGACCAAGTTCTCATAGAATCTGCGTTCTTCTTCGTCCTCCCAGATACCAGCACCGTCACCTTGGCCGCGGAGGTATTCTCCAGTCTTGACCAAACCAATACCACCATCGCCTGCTGCAACATTGTCTTCTGCATCTTTAAGGTCTGGCATTTCTGCTCCAATAGCGTCGGCGAGAACTTGAGCGTTGTCCACAAGTCTATCCTGGACCTTGACTTGCTTCTCATAGTTGGCCTGGCGATCTTCAAAGACTTGCCCGGATTTGACATATGCCTCTGCGTCGCGACGTGCCTGGGACGCCAACGTCTTCTGGTCGCGAACGATATGAGCCTTGAGGTCCTCGAAATAGCGCTTGAGGATATTCCTGAAACGTTCTTGCAGTTCTGGCGATGCCAGCGGCACATCTTCTGCGTTGCTTGCGGCGGATGTTGTCTCCTCCTCGGAGTCGTCATCATCCATGGTATCGCCCTGAGCATCTGTAGCTCCATCCTCCTGAACTGTTTTGCGGCCTTCTGCGCCTGCCTTCTTCACGCCAAGAATATCCCAGCCAAATGCCTTGACGAAGATGACGAGTAGTGGCAAGTTTGCATGGTCTCGGTCATGACCCAGCAAATCTTTCAACACTTCCAAAGGAAATGGCTCGCTGCCGCCGCCCTTCATGCTGCTGGCCGTCTTCACTTTCGCCTCGCTGGCTTTGGCCGTCCCCGAAAGCGATTCCTTCCCGCGAGACGCATCATCTGGGCGGCTAGCGTCATCGAGCGTCCGGAGAACACCAACGAGCCATAACTCCGTTACAACCCTGAGAAGAACCCGCTGACGGGTCAGTCGCTCCTTCTCTTCCTTCTCCTTCAAGTCCGCTGCCAAGTTCTTGAGTAGTGCCTTCTCTGGCGTCGCCAACCCCTTCCCAACCAACCATCCAAGGTATTCTGTAAATTCTGTAGGTCCGAATCGCTGGTGTAGCGCGCTGACGATTTCCACTCCTGCTCCAATCTCCCCCGGAGATTTCAGTCGGCACAATCCTTCGTAGCAAGCGGATATTATTTCGGAGAGGTATTTGCTCAGCGAGAGGGTTCGGATTTCCTGGAGGAACGTATTGAGGGTGGCGGCGGTAACGGCAGTGCGGAGACGTTTAATGAAGGCCGTATTCTTCTTGAGCGACGAGTCTAACGATTTACTGACAGGGAATACACCTATAACGTTTATCAGCAGAGCCACCAAAGATTCACCCCCGGGGGCGCAAACCTTTCTCCCCATCCCATGCCCGGGCGTTTAAAACGCGTAGTTCACCTGCAAAAGTCAGTACGAGCCCAATCAGCCGGTCCCTGGTGCGTATGCGCTCACGTTTTCTTTTGCGATCCATGCTTGGCGCTGGATCGGTATTTCTGAGTATACAGGTATGGCCTTTAACCACCACATTCGTAAAATCTACGGGTTTCGCATGAGGAACCAGTGGAAGTATGTCGTGGGCCAGGCAATATGATGCATCTGTGGTGTTTGTCCTGGGCCAGGAAAGTGCGATCAGTGTTCTGCAGACCTTTGAGTTGAAGCTGGGGGGTTCTTGGCCCTTGAGTCGTGACTGGGGAAGTGGGCTGGCCTGCAACTGAGATAGCCAGAGAAATCGACGGTAGTAGAAATTAACGTGGGACGATGATGCAGTTGAAGCACCGAAAGCACCCTTATCTACCCAAACAACCAAGAATTATTTGCCTTCGGGCACTTTGGTCAATTTGAAACGAGTACGTATTTCCAGCACGTGATTTCAAATCATAACATATGCTAACGGTTCAATAGTACAGAGAAGATTAGCATGGCCCCTGCACTAAGGATGACACGCTCAATCAAAGAGAAGCTACCAATTTTTTGACTTTTTGATATTCAATCTCACGTGTATTTGGTGGTTTTACATAGGTAGGTAGGTATCTCTTCGATGGGAGGCTTGGTGATAGTTCTTGCCGTTCGCTGTTCGTTCTTGCCTTTTTTTATATTTTTTTGTTATTCTTCGAGTCCGATTCGCCTTCCCGCTTAATACTCGCTTAATCACGTGGCTAACTGTTGCTCAGCTCAAGGTTATAACAAGGAACCTGCGCTATGTACCTTCCTGTAGTAAATTGTATGTGAAGTAACTTAAACGTTATAAGAAAAGGCAACTTTCGTTCTCTATAACTTGGAATATACTACTGACCAGGTGGTCAGTAAAAGTACGATGGATTTGCGCAAACCTATTAGATCTTGAAGGAAAGTGCGCAAACTGGCAGTAAAAGTACTTTTATAGTCCGCGATGTTTTTTGGGCCAATTTGGCGCACTTTCTTTCAAGTTCTATTAAGTTTGCGCAAACTGGTAAAAGTACTTTTACAGTCCGCGATTTTTTGGGGCCCAATTTGGCGCACTTTCCTTCAAGTTCTATTAAGTTTGCGCAAACTGGTAAAAGTACTTTTACAGTCCGCGATGTTTTTTGGGCCAATTTGGCGCACTTTCTTTCAAGTTCTATTAAGTTTGCGCACATACTTTTTACTTTTAGAATTGGCGTACTTGCTCTTGGGACCAGCTGGCGCACTTTCCTTACCTCAACCAACCTTGCTGGAGCGAAGTGATGGAAAGTTGGTGGTCACAATGACCAATCCCCACCTGCCAACCGACAACGTCTCAAGTTGACTGAGCGGCTTCTCACCATNCATACTTTTTACTTTTAGAATTGGCGTACTTGCTCTTGGGACCAGCTGGCGCACTTTCCTTACCTCAACCAACCTTGCTGGAGCGAAGTGATGGAAAGTTGGTGGTCACAATGACCAATCCCCACCTGCCAACCGACAACGTCTCAAGTTGACTGAGCGGCTTCTCACCATTCCGTTGATCTTCAGCATCTCCTACCATACACCATCACGATCATTGTTGTCGTCATAGTTATTTTTATCTTCAGAGTTATGTTCATATCCACAAGTTTGCAGAAATCAAATACTCTGAACTGCCCGTTTCGCCCAGCGTCGATCCTAGTGTCAGGTCCCTCGCCTTGGTAGAGCCTCAAACGCCGTCTGCCAGAGACTCGGAGATCATCGATGCCAAACGCTACAGCGTTCCAGAACTCCCCCACTGTGCAGCATAGCCACCTCCATCGACGAGCCCATCACATCCAGATCAAAGCTGTGATGGACAGATCCGAAACTGACATAGCGCCGAAGACGTCGAGGTCTAGATTCGCGCTCGCGACTCTCGCCCAGAACTGCTCATGAAACTCGCGCATCCCATCCCACCTTGTTTGACTT
Source organism: Pseudogymnoascus sp. BL549 (assembly GCA_001630585.1). NCBI lineage: Eukaryota > Fungi > Ascomycota > Leotiomycetes > Thelebolales > Thelebolaceae > Pseudogymnoascus > Pseudogymnoascus sp. BL549. The sequence continues at coordinate 27,093 of LNAR01000078.1, forward strand.
CTTCAATGCCGCGTTTGACTGCTCTCCACCTGGCGCCATGTCCTCTCCCTCCCAATCACAGAAGCTGTCAGATCTGCACCCCACGCCCTCCATCTCTTGGCCCATATAAGGTATGCTTCCTTCGTCTTTTATCCGTCATCATCAATCAGCAGCTCTTTCATTCCTTCTTTCTATTTCCCAACGCTAGCCGTTGCACTCCATCTTTACCATTCCTACCCTATTTCACCAGCAAATAATAAACAAAAAAACATCAAAATGCATTTCTCAACTTCCACTCTCCTTACTGTTGCGCTGGCCGCTCTCGCCTCCTCCTCCGCCATCCCAGCTCGCTCCCCCAAGGGCCGCAAGGGCAACAATGGCAATGGTAATGGCAATGATAATGGCAATGCCGCCGGTGCCGCTGCTGGAGGCGTCGCTGCTGGCGGCGTTGCTGGCGGAGCTGCTGGTGCAGCTATCGGCGCTGGTAACAACAACAACGCCACCGCAGCCGCAGCTGGCAATGCCACAGCCGTTGGTGCTGCTGACGCAGCAGGCGCCTGCCCACCAGCACAGACAGTCACGGTGACTGAGACCGTGGGCGCTGACGTGGCGGCCGCGACCGACAACGCTGGCAACGCTGCGGATGCGGCTGCCGGTGCTGGCCAGGACGACAAGGCCGCAAAGAAGGCTGCGAAGGCTGCTGCAAAGGCCGCAAAGGCCGACGCTGCTGCTGCCGATGCTGCTGCGGCGGCGGGTGACGCGGCGGCGACTGATCCGGCAGCTGTGAAGGCAGCTGCAAAGGCCGCAAAGGCTGATGCTGCTGCTGCCGATGCTGCTGCGGCAGCAGGTGGAGCAGCGGCGGCTGACCCGGCGGCAGCGGATGCCGCAGCTGCAGATGCCGCAGCGAATGGAAATGCAAACGCAAACGCAAACGCCAACCAGAACGCCAACGGTAACAACGGAAATGGAAACGGAAACGGAAACGGAAATGGAAACGCCAATGCCAATGCCAACGCCAATGCTAACGCCAACAACCAAAACGGTAACCAAGACCAGCAAGGAAACAACCAAGATCAGCAAGGAGACAACCAGGATGGAAACCAGGATGCCAATGCCGCTGACGCCAACGCTGCTGACGCCAACGCTGCTGACGCCAACGCTGCTGATGCCAACGCCGCCGATGCCAATGCCGCTGATGCCAATGCCGCTGATGCCAACGCTGCGGATGCGGCTGCGAATGGAAATGCCAACGCCAACGCAAACCAGAACGCCAACGGTAACAACGGAAATGGAAAGGCCAACGGAAACGCCGCCAACGCCAACGCCAACGGAAACGCCAACGCCAACGCCGCTGCAAACAAGGCAGTCGCCGGTGATGCCGCCGCTGCCGACCCCGTGGACCCCGCTGCCGGAGCTGGCGGCGGTGTCGGCGACCTCCTCGGCGGTCTCCTCGGCGGCGGCGCAGCTGGTGGAGCAGGTGCCGCCGCTGGTGGTGCTCTCGCCGGACTCGGACAGAAGGCTGGTGATGCTGTTTCGGGGGCCACTGGCGCCCTTGGCGGCGTTGTTGACGGAATCGGTGCTAAGCTTGAGGGTGCTCTTGGTGGAGCTGGTGGTGCCTTGGGTGGGCTTACTGGTGCTGGTGGAGCTGCTGCCGGGAACTAAACCGGGCTTTTCTGATTGAGAGGAAGGGCGGTTCTGGCATGATCCGTCTTTGCTAGATAGGGTATATTTGGGTTTTATGATAAATAGTTCCCGTCTTTGATAGACGTGGGATATGGTATATGTAACATATGGTACAGAAATTGAAGTGTTCAAAAATGCTACCCCGTTCGCCCTATAATGAATCCTCCTCTGGAAGTGCGTGATCCTTGGTGTCAGTATTTGTTGACGTCGAGCCTTCCTCTTTCGTGCCGCTTCCTGAATCAACTACTGCCTCGGCTTCGCGCTCAATTGGGTCTTTCTGGCTGCTCTTTTCATTCCATGGTGGAGTGTAGTATCTATTATGCTCATTCTTGCCATCGCGCTTATTGCGGTGATCCTGTAACATCGTTAGCTCTGATAAAATCCACATCTGAATGTAAGCCTACCTTCTGTGACTGTTTCGCCGTGTAGCGGTTGATGGACTCAATGAGGCGGTTAAGAACCCACTCTGGTTCAGGCATATCAGACAGCATGGGCGAGTCTTCCCCAATCCAATCCCAGTTTATAAGACCCTCCTGCTCTTCCTCCTTCTCCAGCTGTTCTCGCGACTCCGCCGTAAACCGGATCAACCTTGTGAACTCGGCCCATTCTTCGTACGAATACCGCTTGGGTGGGGTAACCTGCATATCCTGCGCCGCCTTCTTGATAGCTATAGCCAGCCTTCTGAGGACTTCATGACTTGACATGCCCTCATTAACAAACTTCTCGATCGTAGGGTGCTCCACGTCGTCAGCAGCAGCTTCGCCTGCCTCTTCCTCTTGATTCTGGACCACAAACCCACGCTCAACCCGCTCTTCCTCCTCCTTCTTCTGTTGCCGTTCCTCAATCCACGCCTTCAGACGGGGATGAGAGTCGACGAATTCTCGGACTACGCCAGCGCGGGGCATGATGGTCCAGTCTGCCAGGGTGTTGGTTCCCTGGTTAATACCTGATATAACGGTGTCGCTCATATCGGAAATCAGGGTTGTTACGATGGGAACAGCGATCAGAGACCAGAAGACGAAGAATGCCTTGCCAGCATTGCTCTTAGGGCTGTAATCGCCGTATCCAATGGTGAGCAGCGAGATGTAGCAAAAGTATAACGACTCGAAATAAGACATCCCCTGCTCCCTATCCTCAGCTACCCAAAACACGATGGCGCCCATCGTCCACAACAGTGCGAATGCGAGGATCGACAGCGACAGCTTGTAGTATTGCTTGAACCTCTTGGTGTTCTCCTGGACATCCCGCATAGCTTCGAATCTGTCTTTCTCGTCCTTCAAGTAAAGCAGTCGTTGGCGCCGATCGACAACAGTTTCCGGACCGTTCTTGAAAATACTTCCTGGTCCGTTCAGCGGGCTCGGAATTTTTGAAGTGGCAGATTTGAAGGTGTGTTTGCGGTGGCCGTTGCCGCTGCTCGTTGCCGCGCTATCCTTGGGTATGAAGGTCACTACCCTCCCCGATATATCGAGTTCTCCATACTGTGCGATGGACTCTTGCGACTGTAATCGCTCAGAGTGAGGCCTCCGATTCCCATCGTTTTGCTTCGGAGGAGGCAGCCCCAATCGGTCCCGTAGCTGCCCATCGTTTGTCACGCTCCTCGAAACCGTATCGGCTCGTACACGCTCCTCGTGGGCTTTGACGACTTTGTTCCTTGATATACCTTTTGCGAACTTGTGGATGCTGTTGATCACCAGACCCAAGAACACAATACCAAGGACGGAATAGGGTATGGCAATGCCTCGGCCAACATTATTTGTTGGTACAATGTCGCCGTATCCGACGGTCAGGATAGTAACGTCGCAGTAATACAACGCATTACTGAAGCTGAACCCGCAGACTTTACTGAAAACCGCAGCCCCACCACCAAGCCATATAAAAAACATCATGGTCTGCAAGATCAGGGTTCTCTGATAATCGGTCAGGTAGAAATTCTGGGGATATTTCCCCAAAAGGTATCCAACCATGTTGATGAGGAGCATGCCGAATCCCAGGTTGTACAAAACACAAGCCATGATGGCATGCCAAAACCCCTGAGACCATGTTTGGCCAGGTCGTATTGGTGGGTTCAGAATGCTCATAGCGACGATAATGCTGATCAACTGGAAGGAGTCAGCAAAGGTAACGTGGGATAGCCAGAGAAGACATACAATAGCAGACGATAAGAACCACATAAAAACTGTGGCGGGCAAGGCAATAATATATCGCACACGCCTTGTGAAGTTGCACAAAAGGAAAAAGTTGCCAATGAACCCAAAGGCTAGCGAAAGACCGTTGAGGATGAGTTCCCTATTCAGTCAGCAAGAGCTTCAGAAATGGGGCAAGGCTCAAAATACCATTGCGGATCTGGAATCGTGACTCCATTGTCGTCTGCTCCTTCTGGCAGCTGGCCGTTGTTGGGGAGGTCAACCCTCCACTTGGAGACAAGACCAGCAATAGACAGTAAGTTTGCCAGCGGCCCTATCGTGGCAGCAAGCAGAGGGATGGCTGTCGATGCAAACCACCATGACCTGTTGGTGTTAGAAAGCGCATAAAAATTGGGATTTTTGGATCGTTAGTCTGGACATACTGTGGCAAATCATCATCTTGTTCTCGCAGCTTCAACTTGCCCCATCTCTTCAGGTACTTGCCCATTTTCAAATGGGAAGCCTTTCGAGGCGCAAGTCTACCAGTTCATGTGATTTATATCTATTCGCCTCCTATCTCAAGCCATATTCCAACGATGGCCTTGGCGGCTACGGTGACGTCAAAAGCGACAGGGGTATTATCCTTGCACAAGCCACTGGGGCGTTGGATTACAGGCGGGGTTGATAGAAGGAGGTCCAGAACGCAACGACTTGAGGGGTTTAATAGAGGAATATTGAAGTTAGATAACTTAGATATGCCTCCTTGGAAATCAAGCTTCGTAGATCATATCTTTAGTCCAATCACGGGACGAGTATATCAAAAACCCAAGACAAAATGCGGAGAGCCCCACCGTACCTCGCCAACCAGAATCCAGGCACAGGACGGCATGCAGTTGCCGAGAGGAATCCCCTCAATTACATTATAAGTGAGAGGTCTAGTTCTTTGATCATTGACACTCAACAATCGATCGAAGTCGAAAGAACGTAAGAGATGGGAAAGTGAAACGGCAGCTGCTATCATTCCTCCCGTCTAGATAACTCGACGAAGGGGAAGTCATTATGGCATCCCTACAATTCCCTACAATTCCACAAGTTGAATACGTAGGCTACACGGCATTCAATATCAAACGTCTGTATTACGAGCCAATCCCGGTTCATCTAGACTGAAAGCTCGTGGATGGCTGTAGTCTTGTACCGAAGATGGTTTGAAACCACTCTTCTCTTCAGAGCTTCATCGGAGGAGCCTACTGGGGTACGAGGAATAGTTTGGAAGCGCCATGAGTTCAGACAATATTATCCAGGAAGACCGGACAGACTGGTATCACTACATCACCACGGTCGAATCACAGCAAATCACACAAATCAAGAACGCACGTCAGAACCAAGTCAGTAATGTAAATGTCCTTTTCGAGGGCTATAACTTTTGGTTTTCAGTTTTTACTACAAACATTAGCAAGGCGGGTTGCCCATATACTCCGCACTCCGTCCCATTCGTCCCGTCATCCATTCCGCCATGTCGAAAGAACATCTATTCCCTCCCCCGACATGATCCAGCGCCGCCCAAGTAAGACGCTGACAGGTGGTAAAACTCTATTAAGTTGAGTCGCACATTAAAAAAACCGGAGGACCATGCTGCCCCGTCCGTTATAAAAGCCAGCGCCGATTCGTTGTTGTAAAAAGAGCAGGAGGCTGAGAGTTTGGTGGTGGTACAAGAAAGTTTAAATAAAATAAAAAGAGGCGATAAAAAGGAGGCCATCGAGCGTCAAAAGTGGTGTGTGTGTGTGTGTGAAAGGCCGTTACGTGGTATCATCGACAAAGCAATAGGAATGTTGGGTGTGTTTTCATGTGGCGGACGCGGGCGTAGAGATCTCGCTGTCCTCCACTGGAACATCCAGGCGAATCTTCTTGTGGCGCGACTCATTGCCTTCGTTCATCTCGGCTACCTCGCGCTCGAGGTCGTCAAGGCGGCGCTTGAGTTGGTTCTCGCGCCTCTGCGACTCTTCAAGGTGTTGGCGCAGGGTGCGCTCAGAGTCGCGCTTCATCTCCTCGCCTCGTCGCGCATTGGCTTCATCTTGTTCTAATTGTGTGACGCGCCCCCGGAAGAGTTCGTTGATCAAGTCAAGCTCGCTGACGCGAGTCTTGAGAGAGGCATTTGCAGCGAGAAGCTGTTCATATGTTTGGGGTACGTCCAGGTGGCGGTCGCCGTTGACGGACGACTCGGATCGGCCAGGCGACGAGGCGCGGAGGTGCATCTGTGGCAACGAAGGCGAGTGAAGTTGGTGATCGGTAAGCTCGGTCCCATTGAATGGCGCCATGCGATTTCCATACATGGATGGAGTCCCAGTGCGCGATATTGGGGAGTGCGATCCATCGGAATGGCCATTCTGCGATTTGTGAGATGTGCGACGATGGCCACCGAGGCCGGTGGGAGGTGGAGTGTTGGCTTGCGATCGCGCGTCGCCAAGTCCGTTCGATGCGTCAAAGAGACTCTGATAAGGTGTGTTAGCACGCCTGGGCATCGCTGTGGAATTTAGAGGCTTCCAATAGACATACCTTCTTCTTCTGACCCTGTCCGGGACCTGAGGTCTTGACGCGGTTTCGGCTTTTGATAACATCTGTTTTGAGGCTTATCGGACGAGCCCGACCATGGAGCTTGAGGAAAAGACCGCAGGCGTTGCAGAGTACGGAGCCGATTTCATCTCTCCTCCATAGAGGAGTGGTTGATGTGGTGCAGTTCTGGCATATGGGCTGTGCCATATCGCGATCGTTGTTAGACATTGTTGCCATACTTGCGATACGGTGGAGAGTACGATAAGAGATTGAAAGATTTGAATCTTGGGTTGCGATGGGCAAGTCGCTGGCCTCGCTTGAGACGTTGGAGGGAAGGAACGGCAGGGCTCTGAGCCGTAAGCGAGAAATGAGCGCGAAAGTCCGACAGCCAGTTGTCGTGGTACTTCCTTTTGTCCCTTGTCGCACGCACTCTGCTCTGTACACAGTACAAAGTGTGACATATAACAACTTTCTGGGTACAGAGCGGAATAATTTGGGGGAAAATAGAGACAGATAAATAAGCAAAGAAGGGATATAAAACTTACAGGAGAATTCCCAAGACCAGCTCCACCGACACTGGTGGCCGAGGGCGACGACGTGGCAAAGTTCAATCCCTTGCCTGTTGTTCCAGTCGCTCCAGAGGTAAACTGCCTGATTATCGGTGATAAAGTTAGCCCCCATAGGTGTACATGTACCTCCGTACCATAGATTAGAGTAGAATCGCGCCGATAACGATAAAGAAAGTAGCAGGGGTGACAAATATCTCCTGAACTCCCGAACGCGCTGTGGAGAGGATGGAGAAGGTTGGAGACGTCATAGACACTCTCTCTGTGTATGGGGATGTGTAGGTGTGTTTGGAAGGTGTAATGAGTTTGTAATTACTGACCTCAGAGGGTGCGAGTCTCCGGCGGCAGCGATGGATGCCAGCGATGAGAGCGCGGGCAGCTGGGGCATCGACGCGCTATGATGAAGTGTTGCTGGCCCGGCCGTTGCTGCAGAGGTTGATCGAGGCTTGCCGTCTCCGGCAGCAGTTGACTGAGGATTGGGATCCATCGTGCTTGTCGGGGCGAATGCGCGTTCTTGTGGTCGTCCTGCCGGCGGGAGATGCTCGATAGGTCGGTATGATGTCAATGTCGATGCCATGTTGAGCCACAGTGTATCTCTATGCTGTCGTAGTTTGGAAGTTGCAAATATTATCGTCTTTTGAGTCGATTAAAGGCGTCGTGTCTGAAAAGAAGGGAAATCGATTGTGGGATTCTGTTCGTCGCGTCCGGATGACAGGGAGATTCGTGAAAATGAGCGTGATAGGAGAGCCGGGAAACTGTCCGCTGCTGAACCAAATTACTTTTTTATTATAAAGAAGGTGAAGATGTAAAAGATTTCATGAAATATTCGCCAGTCGACCGCCGAAAGCTCAGGAAAGGGATTCTGGTTTGAGTTGTAGATATTAAGTTGGATCAGATATGTGAGCCCTTTGGGTGTACGGTACCCCTTATCCATCGGGCCAAGAGTCGCGATATGCAAATTACAATCTATAAAAAGCTCCACCGAGCACACGGCATCCGGGGCAATCTGCCTCAAATTATTTGTGGGGAAACAGCGTCACATATTCTTGATAAAGCCAGTGTCTTACAGTTCAGCTCTGTCCGGTAAGATACTAATTACTGACATCTGACAGTAAGCCCTCGATCCATTACCGGTTTAACGGACGAGGTGTGCATAAGTCGAGCCAGAACCAGACTGAACTATCATAACGTCTCCATTGAAGAACTCTGATCGGCGCCATAAGGCACATAGCTTGTATTAATTCAGCTGTATATAATCCAAAATAAATCCCAAAAAATAGTAGTGATCAACACGGTGGATACTCTAGACCACCTGCAGTTCTCCTTTTCGTGTCTCAATATCCCAATCGGGCCACGTGATACAGAAGGTACGGGGAGTACAAACCATGGCGTAGGCCACGATCAACCCTATTCACATTTCACGCCGTACAGTAGGTGCTTATTTCATGTGACAAGCAATATTGAAGCTGACGGCCAGTAGCAGTACTTTATTCCTTTACTCCCCGACTCGATTCTGAAAGCATGGCCGCTTGATCAAGATGCCCAGGACAAGGCCACCCACGACGGGCTATGCTCGTCTCGCCCAAGCCGAGGACTCCACGGATGAGGAGGACGAGGACTACCAACAATCTCTACAACCCGCCGAATCTCGTCGATATGCCTCTATCAAGCCTCCCCGCCCGAATGCGGGCATGTACGCCGAAGGGAGCAGCTCCCAGCAACGATCGAGTCGAACCCGACACCGGGGCCTGAGCAACTCATCCGGCGTCGACATCAAGGCGATTAATGCGCGCCTGGAACGATGGGCGGACGAGATTGCGTCGAAATTCAAGATCGGAAAGGTCAAGGGGAAGAGTGATGAAGAGGAGCGCTTGGAGATACACCACTCGGTCTTCCAGGCACCGGACTGGATACGACCGGCAACCGCAGAGCAACTGGCAAACACCGGCCATGGCTATATGACCGCCGAACAATTCGAGAGCACCGTGGAGAGCGTCAGAGTGGCTATTGAACAAGGTGTACACCCAAAGATGATATCGCAAGGTAGCTCTGGAAGCTACTTTGCCCGCAATTGCGAAGGAAAGGTGGTTGGAGTTTTCAAGCCAAAAGACGAAGAGCCATACGCCGCAGGAAATCCTAAGTGGAACAAGTGGATACATCGCAATCTGTTCCCATGTTTCTTTGGACGGGCGTGTCTCATTCCGAATTTGAGCTACGTTTCCGAGGCGGCGGCTTATACACTCGATTGCAGACTGGGGACGAATCTAGTCCCATATACCGATATCGTTCACCTCTCCTCCAAATCCTTCCACTACGATTTTTGGGCGCGGCGCAACTTTTACAGGAAGAGGAAGCCATTCCCGATGAAGCCAGGGAGTTTCCAGGTTTTCCTACAGGGTTTCTCCGATGCGACTATATTTTTGCGGAAACACCCCTGGCCAGACCAGTTGAATGGAGGATTTAGGGTTAGCGACGCTCCTGCACGGAAAAAGAGGCCGTGGAATGACCCATGCCGCCCAAGTGGCGCTGGATCCGACGACGAGGATGGCGGTTTACAAAACCCCGCTACATCGGAAGAAGCGGAGCAGAGGAAGTTCTTTTGGACAGAGAAATTACAGACAGCCTTCCGGGAAGAACTCGAGAAGCTGGTGATTTTGGACTACATTATGCGCAATACGGATAGAGGCCTAGACAATTGGATGATCAAGGTGGATTGGGAGAACGAGTCCGTTTCTATTGTATCAGACAGACCAAGCATGTCTACTGGAGAAGACGCACCAGAACCTCACGCTCGGCCATACCGGCCACAGGAGCCAATGTATCCAGGAAGATCAGGAAGCCCCAGTAAGGAAGCTGAGCCGAGTATGAGCATCGGTGCCATCGACAACAGCTTGTCGTGGCCCTGGAAACACCCAGATGCGTGGCGAAGCTTTCCGTACGGATGGCTCTTCTTACCCGTATCACTCATTGGGCAGCCATTTTCACAAAAGACACGCGAGCACTTTCTACCTCTGCTTACGTCGAAGGTTTGGTGGACCGAGACTCAACTTGCTCTACGAAAGGTCTTTAGCCAAGACGTTGATTTCCAAGAACGCATGTTTGCCAGGCAGATCTCAGTTATGAAGGGTCAAGCATGGAATGTGGTGGAGACGCTCAAGACTACGGACCATGGACCTTTGGAGCTTACACGGAGGGCACGTGTCTGTGTTTGGGACGACCTTGTTGATATCCCAGTCGCTGTCCCAATGAAAACCCCATCGCTGGACATGCGTCGCCGTCAACGCGAGGCAGAAGTAAGTAGCGAAGGTGCTGAAGAGATGGATATAAGCGTAGCCAACGCATCTGCGCCTGCGGACCTCATACGCTTTGGGAGCCCGCCTGCACCTGCGGAGCTGCCAAATCCCAACAGGTTCGAGCTCTCGCCTCGACCTAGCGAGGACAATCCAAAGCTCTTCTCCCCATTATCGCCTAGATCGGATGCAGAGGGTGAACAAGGACCCAGCCGGCCAACCGTGGGACGATCGTCAACTCAGTTTAGCCGGCATGTTCCCCAGCATCCGCTATCACAGGTGCATCGCAAGGAGCAGAGGAAATCATCCTTCTCGAGTTGGGGTGACAGTCACGCACAATTAATGAACGACAATGATGATTTGGAAGGAGATCTTGGGTACGCTGCAGCTGAAGACATGGAACACAACCAGCGGAAGGTGATTGTGGAACGATTGGAAACTGTCAAGAGCAAGAACCCGGTGTTTACATGGTGTTAAGAGATACGAAGTATTGTATTAATAAGTGGGAGTAAGATATACCAGCTAGGGCATTCAGCGGGCGTGGTTCCAAGGATTGGTCACCCAGGCCTAGGATTTGTAATTTGGGCCAAAAATGGCGTTTGTAGTTGTACCACTATAAGAGCGGGATTCCGAGAATAAGATGAGCAACGTCTATTTCTATTCACAGAATAATGAAGATTGAAATGTATAACAAAAAATATGCCGTTGATAGGCTGATAAATGGGGATATAATATTATAATTGAAGTGGCTGGCTTTGAGTCTTCGAAGTTCCCAGAATGTACTTTTTGTATCACATGACGCCTTTAAATAGTGGGGAGTTGTTGCTTACTTATCATGTACGGCGTCGATTTGTATGGGGAAACCGATAACCCCGAAGGCGCCCGCCGCGTTCAACGCCAGCCATCAAACCTTGTTCCAGTAAGCAACTTCACTTGACGCCTCCGAAAAGACTTTAGTAATCAACTCCGCCGTTCCCGCCTCACTTGAAGGCGCACATTGTCCTTATAATTAACACGGGGTGCTGCCTTACGTTCATGAATCGCCAAGGCTTCCGCGACTATAGATATTAACCTGCCGCCACCAAGAACTGCGGCTACCAACACAAATTACCAGCGCGAAGGGTGGAAAAATACAACAGCTTTGCTGCATGTTTCCGTAGCACAGTAAGCAAAGGGTTGGGGCTGAGAGATCGAGGATGGCGTCCTATGGCCAGGCAAACGGTAAGTTGAGACTGCGCCCAAGTCAAATGTTATATCTGGAAGCCGCCACCATACTGACTTTGTCATGAGCAGGACATATGCGATCCGACGACGCCGTCTATGCTGCTGCAGTGCCCACCAATATACATCCAAAATGGGAAGCAGCTGCGCTTTTAGATCCTAAAGCAACTCATAAATCTCACCAACCGGCGACTCACAATGAGGCAACTACAGCAAACCCGCCGAAGCCTTCGAATCTGGTGTTCGAGTTCGATAGCCCACAAAGCCAACCAGGATTTGCCCAATATAGCAATGCCTCAATGTCAAATGGGAATGGATTTGGAGGTGCAAACGGCCACGCGCATAATACCGGACATATGCTTGAGCACATACACAATGTCGCAGACCGCGCATTCATACCACAAAAGCGGCGAAAATTAGAAACGGAGAATAAGCCTTACGAATCCACGCCGACTACCTTTTTGGGCGGGGGGCAAGAGGGCGTTGTTGGGGAGTACCTGAAGGAGGAAGGCGAGGCCAGGAAGGAGGCTCCGAGAAAAACGACTGCTGCTCCGGCGGTAGATCTCACGGAAGATGATGAACTCACGGTCCTTGGAAGTGCCGACGACAAGGAAGTCTGCTATGGACGTATTGAGGGAGCAGATATAAATGCTTTCAAAGTGCCGACCGCCAGAGAAGGGACGCGGGCGCTATCTCGGGATTTTTGGCCTCACGTCAAAGTGATATTGAGGCGAAAAGTAGGCGACAAAACCGCCATAGTGCACGTGGTGGACAGCACTAGGTCTGTCTTCGGGTGCTTAGATGTGAATACAGCAATCGGCATAGTGCCACTACTTGATTCAAGCCTCGGTATTCGAACTTCAGCAAGGATCCTTGCCCGACAAAAAAAGCCAGGCGACTCACCCCCAGGCGCGGATTGCTCTTGCAGATTCAACCTCGACCTAACACTCTACGGTCCAAAAAAGCACTCCACCCAAATTGGGAGACATCTATCTCAAAAGCAGCTGTGGTTACGAACGCCACTCTCTGTTGAAGCTGGAATCGAGCTCTGCAACCCCCATGCATCGCTGAAGCAGAACCTCGTTCCTCGCCCTGGTGGACGATGCGTCGGCTACGCTCCAGCCTCTGCTGCATCTATGCGGACAGTCGAAGAGATCCGCAGTGATGTTCTTGGAATGTTCGACTCCTTGCAGCAGTCTGAAAACCTCCCAGAAATGACGCAGAACGCCCTTGTTACAACAGAGCTCCTTCCTCACCAAAAACAAGGTCTCCGTTTCATGACAAACAAGGAAAAGGAGTATGTCTATGGCAGCACTGAAGAGGCAAACAGATCGCTCTGGCAGCAGGTACAAGGAAGCAGCGGCCAGAGAATATTTCGCAATGTCATCACTTGCCAAGAGCAACGCGAAGTTCCTCAGCAGGTTCAAGGGGGCATATTGGCTGATATGATGGGTTTGGGGAAGACACTGAGTATTCTTTCTCTGTTAACCTCGTCTTTGGACCAAGCACAAGCATGGGCGCACAAGACACCGCCACCGCCCCAAGAAGACGAGGTTAGACTCAAGAGGAATACGAAGGCTACTTTACTCGTTTCTCCTTTGAGTACGATTGCAAACTGGGAAGAACAGATCGGTCAACACATTAAACAGGGCGGCCTGAAATACCACATCTATCATGGTGGGACTCGATGCAGAGAAATTGAACGTCTAGCGAACTACGATCTTATCATCACAACTTACGGATCCGTTGCAAGCGAATGCAACAGACGTATCAAGGGAAAACCAGGCCCTTATCCACTTGAAGAGCTGAACTGGTTTCGCATTGTCTTAGACGAGGCACACATGATCCGCGAGCAGGCGACTCTTCAATCAAAGGCTATATGTCGTCTGCAAGCTCAATGCCGATGGGCAGTTACTGGAACTCCAGTTCAGAACCGTCTTGATGATCTTGGAGCTCTGCTCAAGTTTCTTCGCCTCAAGCCTTTTGATGAAAAGCGTGCCTTCGCTCAATACATTTTGGCGCCTTGCAAGAATGCGGACCCAGAAATTCTTCCAAAGCTTCGATTACTGGTCGACAGCATCACGCTTAGGCGTCTGAAGGATCGGATCAATCTGCCGCCTCGACACGATCGCATTATCCGACTTGCTTTCAGCCCAGAGGAGCAAGAACTATACAATATCTTCTCCAAGAATGCAAGTGACAGGGTTAAAGTTCTTACAAGCCAGCAAGAAAAGAGTCTCGGAGGCAAGGCATATGTTCATATCCTTCAGTCAATTTTGCGTCTGCGTTTAATCTGTGCGCACGGGAGAGAACTGCTCGGCGATGAGGACCTCAAGATCACGGCCGGAATCACGAAGGACTCGGCTATCGAATTAGATGACGACAATGACGCGGACAAGCCAGCATTGAGCCACAAGCAAGCTTATGAGATGTATAATCTCATGAGAGAGACAAATGCGGACGCCTGTTCGATGTGCAATGCCAAGATTGGACGAGCCACGTCTTCGGAAACAGAGGCCGAAGGGAAGGATGATATGATTGGGCATATGACTCCTTGTTACCACCTCATCTGCAACGGGTGTGTAAAGGAATACAAGAAAGCGCTCGAGTCAACCTCGACGGATAAACGCCACTCGAACTGCTATATCTGCCAACAATACATCCGCATGGATTATTTTGCTTTGAAGGCAGGGCAAGTGGAAGACGATGAGACTGCGCGAGCGGAGATCAAGGAGGGACCAAAGCACACGAAGGCTCTTGGAAGATACAATGGTCCGCATACAAAGACCATTGCTCTATTGCAAGATCTTCTAGCCTCCAAGGCTGAGAGTGACCTTGCGCCCGACCAACCGCCAATTAAAAGCGTCGTGTTTTCTGGCTGGACGTCTCATCTTGATCTCATCCAAATGGCTCTCGAGAACAACGATATCCAGTATACTCGTTTGGATGGGAAAATGTCGCGCACAGCTCGTGGCGCTGCACTCGAAACCTTCCGCCTGGATCCTTCCATCACGGTCATCCTTGTTTCCATAAATGCGGGAGGTTTGGGACTGAACTTGACGACAGCCAATAAAGTCTACGTCATGGAGCCTCAATACAACCCAGCTGCGGAAGCCCAGGCTGTCGACCGCGTGCATCGTCTCGGCCAGAAGCGCGAGGTCGAGACAGTTCGGTACATAATGAAGAACAGCTTCGAGGAGAAGATGTTGGAGCTGCAGGATAAGAAGAAGAAGTTGGCGAGTCTCAGCATGGATCGCGACCATATGAAGAACTCGACCAATAAGGCTGAAGCCACCAAGAAGAGATTAGAGGACCTCAGGAGTCTATTCAAGTGAGGTCTGTTAATGACGGGGAAATGATTTATGGGAAAGGCGTTTGACATTTATATGAGGGGGGAAACAGGCGGATAAAGCATAGATACAGGAGCAGGCGGATACATGATAGCATGGCGTATTAACGGGGGCACCTTCAGAGGCATCGGTCTGCATATGATATCCAACGTTTATAGCAACTATAATTTTCACTCTTAGTCGAGGCATCGTCATGCCCAGTGTGCGGGTCACGAGTGGGCATATACGAAGAAATTTAATATATTCCCCTCGATTTTGTTTGATTTGACAATAGTGAATGATTTTGAGTGCCGTTGATGGTGTGAAGGATGCGTCGTCAAACGTGATATACCGAGTCGAAGGAACCCACGGTACGGCCCGCAAAGTTTAGCGCACTAGCCACCAATTCTTCAGCCTGGACCACAATCGCCCACGACACCTTATCAACGATTAAGCCTCACTTACATATACCCTTCTTCATACCAATGCCGTAATGACTCTCTTCTCCCTGCCACTCTCATGGCAGAATGGCCGCATATCTGTTTCCGCATCTTCATTCCCCCAAACGTCTGGACAATCAACAAACAGAAAGCGCAAGCGCACCTCCCCATTGAACTCACCCACCCCTCCACCCACGTTATCTACGCTTCCAAATTCGGCATTTGATGTCCCTTCTTCGCCAGGGCCTAGTAACGCAAACCTCGATTATGTGACCAGCAATCCTCTGTCACTAAACGCCGACGAGACCAGGCAGTACAGAGCTGCTGGGCTGGAACTCGATAAAGAGTTGCCCAGCAAAACTTACACGGGATTCCCGCATAGGAATTTGCCGTGGGAGGCCGGACTTGCTACTGATGATGAGGATCGGCAAGCATCAAGAGCGGATTCTGGTACCATTGAAAGAGGCAGCAAACCTTCTCACTTGAAAGTTCGTCACCTGGGTGTCTTGACGGCTATTCTACAGCGATGTCTGGCCGAAGGAGACATTCCACGGGCGACTAAGGCATGGGCACTGCTTCTACGGGCTGAAGTGGGAGGAAAGGGAGTTGATCTTCGGTCCACAGGGTACTGGAGCTTGGGTGCAGAACTTCTCATACGAAGAGGCGAGCAGCTTGCAGCCACCAGTGGCAGTGGCGAGGATGGCACTGAAGAAACCCAACCTCTGGAACCCATGGACTCCAGAACGCTATCGTGGGGAATACCTGATGGACTAGAGAGAGCAAAGGATTACTATGCCCGGCTTATCCTTCAACACCCTTACAAACGGCAATATTCTACGGCCACTTCGGCTCTTGATTTCTGGCCTGCAATGCTCAGCTGCGAGATCTACGGCATCCAAAGCAAACAGCAGCAATCATTGCAGCGGTTAGACATGCACCAAGGCGACGGCAGCGGTGATGCAGCATCTGACCATGAAGATTCTTTATCTGAAGATTCTGAAAATAGCGGCGATGATAGCCTCGGGGCAACGCAGGAGGAAGTTTACTTTGCAAGGCGTGCAAAGCGTGAATCGCGAGCGGTACAACACCGGCAAAGGAGAATTTGGAAGAAGAAGGAAGAGGTGCGAATACACGCTAAGAGTGCGGCAGAGAAAGTTGCACAGCGCATGGATGAGATAATGACGACGCCGCCATATGTTGATAGCCATGTCCTACATCGTTTGCGGGGATATTTGGCCTTGTATATTGGAGATTTGATCGTCCTAACACCTTGGGAGGATAATGTTGAAAGTGAATCGGAGAAGGCGTTGGCGTGGGCGAGGAGAGCGGAAGCAGAGAGGGCTGAACTACTGAAGAAGGAGATGATAGAGGTGGCGAGAGCACATTTTGATGTGGCTAGACGGAGAGGAGGGGATATCCCGGAGTGGGAAGCAGTGGAAACGACGCTTGGATATGATTGAATTCTAATGGATTATGTGGCCATTAAAACTCGAGGTGAACTTAGACAAATACTGAGACTGAATTGTCCCGAGATTACTGTTCCCAAATTGTTAGCGATATAGTGTTGTAGCATTTCATGTTTAATTCCTTGAGCTGAGTGAAGAGTAGTAATACTTATTGGTCTGCTTCTCCCACCTCCTCCGCCAATCCTCGCTCCTGGAATAGTTGCGTTATATCATCCTGGCCAAATCTCTGTTTCTGGGGACTGCATCCAGCGCCTCCAGAGGGCAAAGCATGATTGTGAGAGGTCAGCCCAGGAATACGATGCCTCCCTCTACAATAAGCACCCCAACTCGAAATTCATCTGTACGAAAAAGCAGTCAAGATTGAGGTACAAGCGACTGAGCTGTCTCAAAAGGCAGTCAAGGTCGAGGCACAGGCAATTGAGCTGGTTGAGAAGGTAGTTACACTCAGGGCAGCAGAGTCCACCACTACCATCACATGGAGGCGAGAAAAAAACACTGACAGCAACAACATCTAGTGTCAACAAGAATTCCAGCCAACGGTGACAGCAGGAGATTCACGCTTTTCCAGGCCAAGGGGGCACAGCATTGCTATTTGATATTGGAATCCTCTCAAACCCCGTAATAACATACGAACTACACTCCGCATACCAAACTGGCATAACAGCCAGTTTGGTACATGGACGTTTCGAGATTAATCCTGTTGTATGGATTCCATTTGGAGCTTGGTCGCGGAGGCTGTATTGGCACTGGGGATATAATAGGCTTTGTTCTGTCTATCCATTCTATTGTTTGATTCTTCCTGGGCAGTGTAACTTAAAGTATCTCATCGAGGGAGTTTGCTCTTACAACGTTTCTCATAAGCTCTCAGAGGCTGAGTAACTATAAGTTATATAAGTGATCGTATTCTTACAGTGTTTCTCATAAGCTGTCAGAGACTGGGTAACTATAAGTTTTATGAGTGATCAACAGAGTCGAGCACATCAAACTAACAAAGTCAATCACAGTGGGCGCAAAATATAAAACCGTGGCCTTACCAAAAAAAAGTCTTTGATGACACTCAATTCATACTTTTCTATGGACTATGTGCTTCTGGTTATCTATCTAAAGTTTGCGATATCAGGTGTCTCGGCAATATTTGAAGGCGATCTAGCGATGATTGACCACTTTCGCTAAGATCGATCTGTCTGCCATTCCCTCATAACGGGAGTTGCGTTTGCTCACGCAAAGGTGCCAACACGACACCCACACCCTCCATAAGGGCCTTTTCGCTTTTCAAGCTTCTTAAATATTTCTCTGCATCTGCCTCTGCCTACACATTGATCTAAACAATGCTGCTTCTTCGTATCCTTTCCTGCGGCTCTTCTTGACCCCAGATCATCACTACCCTTCGTTAAACGCCTTGATGTTTACCTCGCAAGGAGATAAGGTGGACGACAAGGCCGCCTGGGAGCTTCCAAAATGGAAAGAAATGCTTGAGTTTGTAAGGACTTGTCACCGACACCTATGTTGCAGCTTTCAAATACTAACGTCGCTGTTGAATAGACGAACTCTCCAGGTGAGTTCATAATGAAGCACGTGTGAGGTTGTGAGCTCATCCTTATCAGAGGCCTATGATGTTAAATTTTATCCTTATGGGAAGCCTACGGATGACCCAGTATTTGCGGCAGTGGGCGGGAAACAGGTGAGCTTAGCTCCAGCATATTTGTGGCTGGCCTTTACTGATTTCACTATAGATCATAATCTGTCGTCTGACTCACGCAGGGGACGGAATAGAAATAATTCGAGAAGCAACCGACGAGTCGGTATGCATCCAGGGCTGAAATATATGAATCCAGTTGCTAACTTATCGCCAGCCTGATACAGATAATTGCTGCGTTGCCTGGGCACAGGCAGAGAATGGAGACCCGCTGCTGTGCATAGCAGGATCCACGGCTCTTATCATGGTTATCCACGCCTGGACTGGCAAGTTGCTTCAAGTAAGTGATTCCAACTTCACTGGCCAGAGGTTTCCTGATATTTACTTTTGACAGGTTCTCATAGGCCATGGAGGGGTATGACAACTCTAAATTAATTATAGCGTAGCTTTTACTAACCGGCAAAGGACATATATGATTTGACGGTCCCAAAGACAAACCCCCACATATTGGCATCGTGTTCAGAGGATTCGACGGTGAGGTTGTGGAGCCTTCGAAAAGCCCATCAAGAGTCACCTTGTTTTGCCCTCCTTGATGGAGAGGGCCACGTCGATGGAGTGCTATCTATCGTAAGTTCGCTGCAGATGGTTACTTGGAAAATCTAACCTCGTAGGATTTTCATGCATATGGGCGCTACATCCTCTCAGCCGGCCTGGACCATGCTGTTAACCTGGTATGTATTTGCTTCTCACCACACTTCACAGGGAACTGAACTAGAACAGTGGACGGTACCAACGTTTCCGGATGCAAATACAACAATTGAAAAAGCCGAAATAATACACTACCCTCATTTCTCTACTACAGAAGTGCACTCGAATGCAGTTGATTGGTAAATATTCGTCCAGTCGGAGATCTACCTTTGCTAATGTTATAATAGCGTCCGATTTTACAAAGACTACATTCTTTCGAGGGGGCATGAGGAGGGGTGTATTGTCTTATGGCAAATTGCGCACTTCTCGTCATTGGCAGAGGTTCCTCCTGCTTCGGCAGCGCCAACTACATATGACCAAAGCGCGAGAACTCGATCGGCATTCTTCAAGATTCCCAAAGGTGATAAGACAGGGCCACGTCAATATCAGCGCCTCCTCCAATTTGAAATACCGGGCTGTAAACAGTGGTATATGAGATTTGGCATACATAACCCGCTATCCCCTTCTCAGAGCCCGGTGCTCACGATGTGCAATTCCTCCTCCAGGATCTTCTTTTGGGATCTCTCTCGGTTTGTGGCGTACGGAAAGTTTATAGAATCTCCAGACACGGTGCCGAAACCAC
The DNA here is from genome assembly GCA_001630585.1 of Pseudogymnoascus sp. BL549. Taxonomy (NCBI): domain Eukaryota; kingdom Fungi; phylum Ascomycota; class Leotiomycetes; order Thelebolales; family Thelebolaceae; genus Pseudogymnoascus; species Pseudogymnoascus sp. BL549. The sequence continues at coordinate 46,706 of LNAR01000078.1, forward strand.
ATTGGCTCAGTTTGAAGTCTCATGCAAAGAGAACCGGACAACTAGACCGCCTACTCAGTCAAACCCCGGTTGATGAAAGCGTTGCGTCAAGCAGCGTTAGCTCTTTTAGTACGGAAACACTGGCCACCGCAATAGATCTGGAGACAAACCGTGGCGCATGGGATGAAAAATACGCCATTGGCAATCCTTGGAGGAGTGTGAAAGCGCACAAGGTCGAAAATATTCCGAGGGTAAGCAGCGTTGGTAGAGCGGTTGCTTGGAGCGAGAACGGCGAGTTCTGCGTCGTTGTTGGCTCATCTGGTATCATTTCCGTTCTAGAGCGTTGGGCCAAGAAATCACCCAACACCATGGGTAAAAACGATACTATAAATGGAGGAGTGGCGGCTGATTTTCATATTCTGCAATGAAGGTGGCGGTGCGTTGTCTGGATATTAGGAAGCGCCGGACGCAAGCTGGGCGTACTCGCTGTCGGCGGGCAACCTCATCTGACACTATCAGGAACATCCATGGATCTTGGAAATGAGGGGATGTCTGTAGTCGCCTCAGCCTCAGAATAGATATGTCGGCTGCTCAGTTAGCCATATTCATATTCAATCAACAACTCTCACTTCTTCCATGCGACTTTGGTGTCCCGTCTCCGCCATCACCCCTTCTACTGTACAGTACAAGTATTTTGAGTTTGCACTACAGATTTGGCGTAAACTTTCGACTTTTGTCAAGGATATTATTAGTATCCTACAGGCACTTTGGATCATATCGTGGGACATGTATTATTTTTCTATGTGATATCCCCCCCTCACATGTCGAGGAAGGCGGTACCTTGCGCTGGTTGATCCGCTAACTCACACATGACTAGCGCGGAAGCTATGCGTGACAGGGGTCGTTTCGTTACGTGGAGGTTGCTGTATTATCTGAATCTGGGTTGAACCTCCATCAGGAACGAAAACAAGAGCATCTCACGCTACTGAAGTAAACTTCCCATAGAAGGGGCACAATCACCAGCATCCTACAAACATTGCGCATCACCAAGCGCAACCAGCCATCAAACCATGGCGTCCTCGGCGAACCCCTACCAGAACTATAGCCAGCCTCAGGCTAGCGACCACGATGACGACCTCATCGATCCCGATACTGGTGAGTACTTTGTATTTTGGACTTTGAATGATCAAAGATGAGAAAGGTTCAGCCTTAACTACGCGATGTGCATGTAGCTAATGTTCCCCAGCCTCATTAGATGACCTCGACGACCCGCTTGACGATGCCCCCAACTATTCCGCTCACGCACCCCTCACAGGGAATATCGGCTCCAGCTCTTCTTCTCGGCCTTTGAATGAATCGTACCTCACATCCGCGATGCCCGGCGACGATAGGCGCGCACCCACAAATACAATCGACGAATCCGTCTGGGATACACTGTCCCGCGACCTGCTGGCCGTTTGGTCAAAAATGCGCGAAGTGCTATATCCCAAGTATCTATTCGGCGGCTCTATGATCGATAATACTACAACTCTTCGCGGGGCCTATGAAGGATTCCGCGCCGGCGGTATTGCAGGCGCGAGGGAAGAGGTTAGGAATATCGCGGGCCGAGTGATGGATACAGAGAACTTGCTCAGCCAAGGAAACATGAGCCAGGGGCTACGGGACTGGGATCTATGGGGCCCATTGGTGTTCTGCCTGGCGCTGAGCTTATTGCTTAGCTTTAATGCGAGACCAGAGCAAAAGAGTGTCGTATTCAGCGGGGTGTTCGCCATGATTTGGATTGGAGAGGCAGTGGTTACTGCACAGATCAAACTGCTAGGCGGCAATATGTGAGTCTTCAATCTGGTACCTGCAAGTTCTGATGAGAGATGTGCTAACGGATTTAGATCCTTTGCCCAGTCTGTCTGCATTATCGGATACACGCTCTTTCCTCTTGTCATCGCCGCCTTGCTCTCAGCTCTTCACCTCCCAACTATACCTCGGATCCCAGTTTACATTGTTCTGATCGGCTGGTCCCTTGCTGCCGGTGTCAGTATCATGGGTGGCAGTGGTGTGGTGAAGAACCGTGTTGGAATCGCAGTCTACCCACTCTTTGTGTTTTACGTTGGATTGGGTTGCTTGTGCTTTATTAGTTAAGCAACCTACAGCGGGAGTAGAGATAAGGATGGGGATGTGATGTATTGTACGAGGAGTTCAAGGCGTTGGGTTGTAGCAAGATATGTATGCTTAGATCACTCTTCGCTTGTCAAGTTACTGAAATGGAGAACGCTGCGAGAATTCCTAGCATTCAGGAGATGAGGGGCAACTTGGAAGATTTTGTTATGTATTCTATCAATCACTGTATCAGTTTTGTCCTGCAGTGAGAAAGATTCTAGCAAGACGTTTAGTACTCAAACCAATAATTCGTACGAGCAGCAAAAAAACTACAAAACTATTTCAAAAATGGCTCCAATATCGGCACGCCCTTCACTTAGACCCTAATTAAGGTACGATGCCAAATAGATCTGTGGTTGACCTCACAATTGGGTTTATAGAACCCAGACAACCCCACGAATTCGCCGGATAAGCGCATAAACCTTTTTCCGGTATCGATCCACACCTCTGTTGACAACACCAGAATACGGTTGGCGGGCGGATTGCACCAACACGTTCATTGCCTCACTTCATAAGTGTTCCGACATACAGCACATAACATAATATTACACTGAATTATTGGAAGGAAGGCCACGATGGAGGGCTCGAAAACTCCTGAGCAAGCCATTGCTCACAAGCGCAGTTTCGAAGAGCAACAAGATGAAGACTCGGCCACTATGAAGGCCAGCGAAGACCTCAAGCATACCCGCATATCTGATAAAGAGCCGACTGAAAGAGAAGCTTCCAAAACCGAGGCTGGAATCGCGAAGCCTTTGTCAGACGAGGGTGGCCAAACGTCGGGATTTACAAAGGAAACTACGCCGGAGCGATCAACGCGCTCAGGTGGGGAGGATGATGGAATGATGGAGCAGATATCTTCGCCGAAGAAAAAGAGAGTCAGAGAACAAGATGACGAAACGAAGGAGTCCGATAAGATCAACAAAGAGCGAGTTCCATCCAACGGAAGCGCGACAAGTGCAGACAGATCAGATCGATTGGAGCCAGAGAAGAAACGCCATCGCGATACTTTGCAGGGCGGGGCAGAAGCTGCAGGCGTCGCTGCATCACAACAGGTCCGTCCTCAAATACTTTAACGATCATTCTTCAGCAACTAACTAGTTATAAATAGGCCAAGCAAGCTGTCAACGGCGATGAAGAATCTAAGACCGCCGATAATAAACCCAAAGTTGACGAAACTGGATCCGATAAGAAAGAGGCAGATAAATCTACCGATACTCCTCAAACATCGTCGTCAGCATTTGCAAGCTCCGGTTTTGGGGCTCTGGCTGCATCTAGCACATCTGGGTTCGGGGCGTTGGCGGGAAAACCCAGTATATTCGGTGGTGGTTCTGCTACTACAGCATCACCTTTCGGGGGAGACCTTAAGGGAGAAACCGCTGCCAACAGCACAAATGAGCCAAAAGCGGGAGAATCTGGTGGTACATTCGGTGGCGCATTCGGCGGTGGTTCTACCACTGGCTTTGGTGGACAGGCCTCCGGCGGCTTTGGAGGCGGTTTTGGCGGTACCTTGGGTGGTGGCTTTGGTGGTGGCTTCGGCGGTGGATTTGCTGCCGACCAGTCACAGAAATTGTCTACCTTCGGCTCTGCAAACCCAGATACAGCTACACTAGGAAAGCCGGCTAAAGCCTTTGGTGCCCCTGAGAGTGACGAAGAGGATGAATCAGGAGATGACGGCGATGGTGAGGGGGATGTCGCGTCCGATGGAGATGATGAAAATAGCGCCTTGGAGGATAGGAGAAGGCCAAGGTTGACCAGGGGTATGTCAGAAACGAGTCAATTGTTAGCAGCCCATACATTCCATCAGAAGCTAACTATTCTGTAGTACCCATTAATGATGGCGAGGAAGACGAAGTAACACTTTGCCAATTCCGAGCAAAACTCTACGCGATGGAACCGAAGGCGAAAGGTTCGAAGGAGAAAGCTTGGAAAGAGAAGGGGACTGGAAACCTGAAAGTCAATGTTCACAAGACCTGCGTTGAGTTTGATGAGTATACAGGGGCAGTGGTTCCTGGGAGTTTTGACGTCTCTCTCCGCGATGATGACGAAGACTCCTCGCCGGTCATCGCCGCACGACTGATCATGCGTCAAGAAAATACCCACCGGGTCATTTTGAATACGATCATTAATAGAGCGCTAAAGCTCGAACACAAACCCTCCAACACATCCAGCAAAGATTACATGTTTACAGCTTTCGAAGAAGGTAAACCAGTAAACATGAGCCTGAAGGTAAGTTCGCTTTTATACCCGATTGATCAGCTGCTAATCAGGACCAGATGAATGATGCAAACGCCAAATTGTTTACATCGGAGCTCTCAGCTGTCCAAAGTGGGCTTTTATGAGTTTGAGCTTGATGAAACGACGTATACTATGCGGATGGCCCGGTCAGGGCATCGCTTTGTCTCTCCCATTCCATGATGCTGAGACTTTTACAACAATGGGGGGCGCCATGTCATGCATTTAATGAATCGGTTGCCAGTCTTTTAGATAGTAGAGCACAGGGAAGACTTACGAGAACCTTTGTAATATTTACATCACGAACAATACCCGAGGGATGGATCTACGGTCATCAATGCATCGTGAAGGTTTGAGGTGGCCCACAGCCTCTCCCATAGAATTCCAATCAAAACATGACTTCAAGAAAGATTTGCCCAATGTGTTAGACCCCTGTGCCATTCACAGTTGAAAATGGTACGAGAACAAGTCTTCATAAACAAATAGCTCCCAAAGCCAGCTCCAAAAATCACATTCCCTACCTGTCGTTTTAGAGCTAATCCTAATTTGTAAAACAACATTTCAGCGAAGGTTGTTTTACAAATTAGGACTAGCTCTAAAAATGAGGTTTGCCCACTTTGTCCTCAGGAGTTTCGACGCGATGGCACGTGATTTGGCGTTACATTCTTTGCCTGGCCCAGGACGCGATAAATACCCGATACGGATGATGCGTCAAGACTTTTAAAGCGTTTGCATCGGCCAAATGTAGTTATGGACACCATAGGGGGTGGCCAAGTGCCTAATAAGGCTGTCCTCAAGCGCAAGAGAGCTGAGACTAGAGGAGGTGAAGGCCAGAATGGCGATGGAACGGCAGTTGCGGAAAAGCCAGTAACAACTATTGATCCCACAAAAGTCAATGAAATGGTCTCAAAGCCACGGAAGTCTACCAAATCCCATGCTGCACCGTCAATTCGCCGCTCAGCATCGGCCTCCTCAAGTTCTACGACCAGCAATGCTGTATGGCCTGCCCCGTTTACCACACTTGAGAAGACTCATCGGGCGCTCAATCTGGTCTTTACATTCTGCTGCTCACGCAAACATTTGGCAACCACATTTGAGACTATAAAAACTACTGTTGAAGGCCAAATAAAACGGGAACTAAAGGTAGAAGATGTGGCCAAGATAGTTGCTCTGCGCCCAACTGGGATTAACTTCTCATTTGTCGACGAGGCTTCCCTTGACGTCGACGTGAGGGAGTATGAAAAAGACGATGCCTTCAGAGGTACTGCAGCAAAAAATCCATGGGGGTCTGAGAGAATTCCAAGTGCTGAAGAAAATGAGAACACAGTCCAGACAACTGGAAAGGAAATTTTGCTATTCGAGTTTTTGGATGGGGATTTGAAGCGAGGCTCCCAGCAAAAATCGGAAAAGGGGGGGAAAGCCACCAGAAAATCGAAAGGGGACGAGTTAACGTTGCCAAAATTCAGTCAGAAACAAATGACGGACTTAATTGAGAAGCGAAACACGAAGTTCCATAATGCAATAAATGCGTTCCTAACCCGATGTGACTCGGCGAATGACAATCCCGAGGAGATTTTGGAGCAAGAAGCCCAAGCTTATATACCAAAGCCATCGATCTGCACCCCCGATACATCGGAGCCAAAACTCAGCACCCTTCCAAAGTCAATCCCTAGAGAACGAGAGTCTATTTCTCAAATTATAAAGGAGGTTAAGGACTGCGCGTGGTATACAGGTCAGATTGTGCCGGACGGCCACCGAGTTTTTGATCCCCAAGAAGCCATATATGGTGACCTGGACTTCGTGCTCAGCCAAAATATGGTAAACGCATTGTATAATACGAAAGGGATTACTCGGTTTTATTCTCATCAGGCAGAAGCAATCAACGGCTTGAACGATGGTCACAATGTTATTGTTGCCACGTCTACCAGCTCGGGAAAGAGTTTAATTTACCAACTCCCGGTACTGCACGAATTGGAACGAAACCCGAGTACAAGAGCAATGTACATCTTTCCAACCAAAGCTCTCGCACAGGACCAAAGAAGAAGCCTCAAGGAGATGATGAAGTTTATGACTGGCCTCGAGAACACTTTCGTGGAGACCTTCGATGGGGACACTGCCATGGCTGATCGGAATATCATACGTGAAGAAGGACGAATCATATTCACCAACCCAGATATGCTTCACATCACTATTCTCCCACAGGAAGACAAATGGCGCACATTTCTGCAAAACCTGAAATTTGTAGTCGTTGATGAAATCCACGTCTACAATGGTCTCTTTGGCTCTCATGTTGCTTTCATAATGCGCAGGCTCCGGAGAATATGCGCGGCTTTGGGAAATCGATATGTTAAATTCATATCATGTTCTGCAACTGTGGCCAATCCGACGGAGCATTTCAAGACAATCTTTGGAATTGAAGATGTTCGTTTGATAGATTTTGACGGCTCTCCGTCGGGGAGAAAAGAATTTCTGTGCTGGAATACCCCTTTTAAAGACCCAGCCGACCCTTCAAGTGGCAGAGGAGATGCAGTGGCTGAATCTGCTCGACTGTTCTGCCAACTTATCCTCCGAGGGGTCCGAGTCATTGCATTTTGCAAAGTGCGGCACAGGTGTGAGGCTCTTGTGGCTGCAGTCAAATTTGAGTTATCAGAACTTGGACGCCCAGATTGCATGGCGAGAGTTATGGGATACCGGGGAGGGTATACACCGCAAGATAGACGTCGTATTGAGAGTGAAATGTTTGAGGGGAAGCTGGTGGGTGTCATTGCCACATCGGCTCTTGAGCTTGGTGTGGATATTGGATCTCTTGACGCCGTTATCACGGTTGGGTTTCCATATACCATTGCAAACTTGAGGCAGCAAAGTGGCCGTGCAGGACGACGAAATAAGGACTCCCTTTCTGTGTTAGTCGGCGACTGCTTTCCAACAGATCAGTACTATATGCAGAACCCAGATGAGATCTTCACAAAGCCAAACTGCGAGCTCCAAGTCGACTTGCAGAATATGCTTGTTGTTGAGGGCCACATCCAATGTGCAGCATATGAGTTGCCAATTCGACCAAACGAGGATGTTGTTTATTTTGGAAAATTACTTCCTGAAATCGCAGAACGACGGCTCGAGAAGGATGACCTAGGTTTTTATCATTGCAACGAACGATATCGGCCAGTCCCATCCAAGTTTGTTGCTATACGTGATACTGAGGAGGATCACTTTGCTATCATCGATATAACACGAGGAAAGAATATCGTCTTGGAAGAACTAGAAGCCTCTCGAGCCTTTTTTACATTGTATGATGGCGGGATTTTCATGCACCAAGGAAACACATACCTTGTAAAGGAGTTTAATCCAGATCGTAAAATTGCTCGTGTCGAGCTTGTCAAAGTCGATTGGACGACACAGCAAAGAGACTTCACAGACATCGATCCGATTGAAACAGAGGCAATGTGCCGTATTACTGGATCTCTGTCCCGGGCCTTCTATGGCACAATCAAGATCCAGCAAACTGTTTTTGGATTTTTCAAAGTTGACCGCAGAGGGCGCAAGCTGGATGCAGTAGAAGTTGACAACCCACCGATAATACGCTTCAGCAAAGGCATGTGGCTTGATGTCCCAAAACACGGTCTGGATATTCTTGTTGAGAGGAGGCTTAATGTAGCAGGAGCAATCCATGCAGCCGAACATGCTATACTGAGCCTGATGCCGAATTTTGTCGTCAGCATGCCTGGGGATGTTCGAACAGAGTGCAAGGTGGCGGTTAAGGAATTCGCAAAGAAAGAAACCGCAAGAAAACGCCCTGCACGGCTCACCTTCTATGATGCAAAAGGGGGAGCTGGCGGCTCTGGCATCAGCACCAAGGCATTTGAGTTTGTGGATATGCTACTCCGCCAAGCGATCCAGCGGGTGGAGGCGTGCCATTGCCATGACGGTTGCGTTGAATGCGTAAACTCCGAATTTTGCAAACATGCCAATGAAGTGATGAGCAAAGCTGGTAGTAGGGTGGTTCTGAGGAGCTTGTTGAATATTGAGATCGACGTTGACTCGTTACCCATGGGCCCTGAGCAGTTCAGTCCTTCGGGAATTGAAACTGTCGTTCTTGCGGAGCAGGTTCTGCCGCGAGGGAGAGGATTAATAACAGAGAACTCCAATGGAGTAGGAGGAATGATATCGACGATTCCTGACAGGTCAAGTGGGGAGGATATGGAGGGAGATACTATTGTAAAGGCTGAGCCGTAGGATTAGCGACTCAGAGAGTTCTGAATTATGAATTTATGAGAAACGATTTGAAAATCTAATATTCAAATATATACATTAAACAACAAAGCGTCGTAGCACCCGTCTCGAGTCTGATACATATCAAAGAATATATTCCTGATAATACGTGAACTCGATATCATAGAAGCATTGTGTAGATAAAAGATGGTTTGCTCATGGAATGAGAGAAGCTGCGAGCATCAAACTCGTTGTTTCGAACTCCCCGGCCGGTTCCACGGGACGTTATTCAAAGCCACTCAAAGACATTGTAAAGAATGGAGAACATATATCTAAACTCTTATAATAATCCTTTACACAGCATTACGTTTTGTGAATACCATGAACAGAAAATGATAAATACGAGTGCTGGCAGTATTATCTTTTATAAGGGAGCGAACCGCCCCGGCTGTACGATTGACGCTTGGAAATCGTTTCTTATAATACGGGTGGCCCAATATAGAGGATCCGTACATAGAGCTTATACCGAATATGAAACCTACGCTTTCGTGACTTCCTCAACGCGTCCTTTCATTGTTCTAATCTCGAGGGCTGTTGCCACGGCACTGACGCACCGAGAGTCTCTGGCGTTCGCGCTGATACTGGAACTCGACTCCAACTTGGCCTAAAAGTTGTTTTTTTGGTATTTGACGTGTTGGCGTCTACTCGAAAACACGCTCTCGCTCTTATTTAATAATCTTGAGGCACGCCTTTCCTCCTTTCTTCCCTTTAACTTACCTCTCCACCCACAACACAACAACAACACAGCACTTCCTTCTTCATTGCTCCATTGCCTTGCTTTAACTCTCGAGGAGGTATCATAAACCTTCTTGAGCCTTAGATCAAACTTTTGTCTTCCACAATACGTCCTCTCGTCGTAGCAACGCTACATGAGAAACATGGCCCCCTCACCCCATAGCACACGTGCTGCTACTATCAACCGCACCCCCCCTTCTAACCTGATCGGTGCTTATAGCAATCGATCTGCCGTTATGAACCAGCAGATTACCTCTGACAAGCTTGGTGCCTACACCATACTCTCTGCCACCATGAACCAGCAGGCTGGCTCTGACAAGATCAGCGCCTACAACACTCCATCTGTCACCATGAACCAGCAGAGTGGCTCTTGCAAGATCAGCTCCTATGGCGCACAGCTTGCCGCCTTAGAGCAACAGCGTCGCTCTGGCATGGCACATCTTGCCGCTATGGATCAACAGCGTGACTCTAACATAGCCAGTCCCTATGGCACACGATCTGCTAGCACCGACCAGCAGAATGCATCCGACAATCTCGGTGCATATGGCATACGTTCTGCCGCCACGACTCAGGGGGCCTCCTGCAAGCTCAGTGCCTATGAGATTTCATCCGTCACTAGGAAGCGGTTCAGTGATGTCCTCCACGTGGGACAGCACACCATCACTCGCGAGGACGAGTGCCTCGACCCAGATTGCGGTAACTTCTGCAAAAACATCAAAGGTAAATCGACGGAAGATATCTATCATCCATCTTCAGCCACTGACATGCAACCGTGTAGACAATTCTTCCAAGACGGAACTCGAGTGTTCGGGGCGTGACTTCTCCCTCAACATGGACAGCGTCTTCAACGCTTTCGGTCCATTCAGCTTGGCTCCTATCCCAGAGAATGCTGCGTCGTCCAACCTATCCCAAGCTGCTGGTCCAAGCCTTCGTGACCTTGGGATCAACGCCAACAGCACAGCCATCAGTGATCCTGATCTGCTTGTCTACCCCGACCTTCGCAAGCGTGTTGGGAGATATTTTGAGACTCGCAAGCCAACCCCAGAGGGATGGACATGGTCCGTAGCTGACACACACACATCTGCCGGTCAGTCCTACGCACCGACTCAGAGCACTGCCAGTGTCGCTCTGACCGATTCATCGACCATTGCCTCTGGAAGCGTTACGGAGCCTAGCCAAGCTGGCACATCTCGGCCGGGATCCCCTCAAATGGACCTTCTTCAAATTGTCCCCGCTCAAATGGACTCCGCCCAGATGGCAATGGTCCCCTCTCAGATGGCCCTCGTCCCAATGGCCCCAGCTGGAATGGACCCCCTTCAAATGGCCGTCGCTAGAACGGGCCCCTCCGAGATGGACCCTCTCACAGTCGAGGACGAAGAAACTCTCCATCCAATCGCCGTCATCAGCAAGATGCGTGAGCTCCAGACAGAGGGTGTGATGCCATTCGGGCCATCCCGATTCCTCAATCATTCCAGTGGTCTCCCCAGCGGTAACCCCAACGGAAACTACCTGGGCACCATGAGCGCCGCCTCCAATCAGATGACCAGCCTGCCCGACCACATGAACACCTGCATCTGGGTCGAGGGCGCGCCTGCCGACTTGACCTACTTCGAGATGCTCAGAAGCATCCGCGACTGCGGCAAGGTGTACTCTGTGCACATCAACCCACCCAGGGAGAAGCACTACACGGCTGCGGCCAAGATCGCTTTCTGCACTCGTGTCGGTGCGGAGCGCTTCTTCAGACAGGCATACTCACTCTGTGGGATCGTCATCCGTGGCCGCCGCATCTGTGTCCGCTGGAACAGGAACAAGTACCGTGAGAACTTCAACCGCGCCGAGTCCCGCGTTCTGAAAATCTCTGGACCCCCCAAGTTTGTCAACTACCAGGTCTTGGGGGAGTACTTCGCTCGTCTCTTTTACTTCAATCTCATCTGGGTTGAAGAGGTAACTCCAGGGGTCATGATCTGGGAGTTTTCGAGCATCCTGGCCCAGGCTCATTCGGCCAAGCAGGCTATTGAGCGTGAGCCCGCCATGATGCACATTGTCCGCATCAGGTACGAGCGCGACCCTTGCGAGTAGATGGGCCAGGACAGTGGACTGTCTGTCTGGCGTCAACATTTGAATATTTGATTTTGATTCGAAAGTTGCAGCGGAGGTCAAATATCCTCGTAATTCGGTTATTATTTGAGGGTAGCGAAATGAGTTGGAATGGCTGGCACTGTTGAAGCTTCCAATGGAAGAGGATTGAGCTTTGGAGGCTCACATATGCGTTCTCCTCGTTGCGTGGGCGTCAACTTCTGTAGATGGATGGAATGATTTCTACTGGATAACAATGTAATCATGCATTGGAAATGAGGAACGCCGACACTGGATATTGATAGGATGGCACTCCCTCTGGTTGTGGTTGAGAAGGGTAGTAGCCCAATGGATATGGATAGTTAGTTACAATTGTGCCGCTGCACATTGCAAATTTCCTGACACAGTGACTACTATGCCTTCATGTAACTCGGAAAATGCTATTCTCCACCAGTAACTAAACCGGCAGGAGCCTTTTGCCTCACTTCAAGCATGATGTGCACAGCAAACACTGCAATGCGGAGGGCGAAGCTAAACTTCATTTGATTCCTATGTGTGCAGTCTCGAAAGCTTTTTGCCATGTTCGTCATCCTGTTCTTAAAAACAAATATGAACACGCTTGACCTGCAATTCAATTTCAAATTATAAACCCCGCTATGCACAAACAACAAACACTACTCTAAGTCGAGACACTAATGTGAATCACATTTCAGTGTCCTTCCGCCGGAGCTTCAGCCCCTGCCTCATGTCCTCCTCCATGTCCTGGGGGATTCGGGTAGTAGAAAGCCGCTACAGCAATGATGATATATACAATCACCAACAGGGCGCCCTCCAGATAGTTGCTCTTGCGGTCCTTGAGGAAATTGCCCACGACAATAATGGATAGGATCACAACAACAATCGTGAAGAGGTCAAAGTTCAGGTCCAGCTGCAAGTGGAGGCCCCAGCTAACAACGACAGCCAGGGGTGCGTTAAATAGTGCAGTCTGGATTGTTGCTCCCAGAACGTGAGCCAAGGCAAGGTTCATGGTGTTATCCCAGGCTTCGTCGATGGCAGTTATGTGTTCGGCAGCCTTCTCAACGAGTGGGACGAGAATTAAGCCCATGAAGAGATCTGAGATTCCGTTATTCTCGACAATGTGAGGGATCTCCATCACCAAAAAGATGGCCATAAATGTCACCAGCGTGATGGAGACGGCCAAGGCAAGAACAGACTCGGTCAGAGTCAGCTTGGGCTTTATAATATCGTTGTGGCGATCCGCATCTCCATGCTCATCTTTCAAGAAGATGGCATCGTAAATGCTGTGGTGAGAGCGCATATTGAAAAATATGTAGAAGGCGTATGAGATGATGAGCAGAATTGCCGTGATTCGGGATATTTGCAGGACTGCTGTTTTCAGCTCAGCAGCGGGCATTTCGGTGTTATTAAGAGCAGTGTAGAAAGCTGTCGGCACGACAAGACCGAGGCCACTAAACTGGAGTTAGCTTTGCACACAATATTGATAGAAGTCGGGACTTACGCAATAAGTAAAAGGCCATTTCCCACTTCACTAACCGCCTCATCAAACGTCTGCTCGTCGCGGCGGAGACCACCGGCGAAGAAGCAGAGGCCGAGACAAAGTAACATCGTCGCCAAGATAGAGCCCAGTATAGCAGCTTGGATGACAAGGTATTCCTCCTGTTTGAGGAGCACCATGAACAGCACAATCTCAACGATAGAGCCAAACGTCGTCTCCATCAAGACGCCCAAAACTCTCGGCAGCTTCCGACTGAACTCTTGGCCAGCGAAACCAACAAGGTTGGCACTCGGGACCATGGCGATGTAGCTGAGAATGAATATAACCAGGCTGAGGTCGGGTCGAGCATATCGAACTGCAAGAGCAGCGGGCACAAAGGGCCACAAAACGTTGACGTACATCGATGCGCGGCATGTTGAGATGAAGCAGATTCGGAGGAAGTGCCATGGGTGAATCCAGGACCTGCCACTCTCTCCGTCCGGGGCAATGCCTTTTGTAACTCGCAGACCGGCTTCGTTGACAGAATGGTGACCAGGTAAGCGGCGCTTCTCAGCTACAGCAGCAGGTGCAGAAGAGGGAGAATTCATCTCCACATCAGCGTCGGCGACATCTGCGCCCTTCTCCCCATCCGCCGGTTTGGCTCGGTGGAAAATAGCCATGATGGGATGTGATTGAGGTACTGGGGTGTTGGAGATGGTATTTGGCTGTGTCTATTGAGCTATTGAGTGCCACTCGTCTGCCAGCAGGAGAGTATCACTTTGTTGCCGTTTCCTGCGCTTGGGCAATTCAAAGGAGCTACAGTCTTTGTTGATGGGGAGTAAACAAAGCACAAACAATACGGTGGGAATAAGGGAAGAAGGAGCGTATACGAAGGGAAATTAACAAGGAAAAGAGCGTCAATGAGAGCGACATAAACTTATTCTCTATGCCGTCTGTAAAACAGGGTCTGGACGGGCTTGGCATTGAAGGCGCAGCAAGTGCGGGATATGCGCTGGGGAATGCGCTGGCATCAAATTGGTGGAGTTGTGGAGTTGCAGAGTGGTTTGGTGGCATCGAATAAGGAGCAACATTTGGTAAACGAGGGGTGTCAGAGAAACAAGCAACGGGACAAGTTATCTCGGCGCTCCTGAAACCGCGGGAGCAATAGATCTGACGGGTTAGTACGAGGCTTGGCGCCTGGGTCCTGTCTCTCCACAGCAATTTAACAGGCTCTAACGCAGCTAAACCCAACTAAACCCCGTGATTTGCAGCCTATCTTGTGGGTTTACTGTACTGTACACTTGTACACTACAGGTACGGGTGCTTACTCCTGAATTGGCTGGTCAAGACATCAGCTGGGTCGGAATTGTGATTACCATCGTATTGGGGAAAAGATCTTCAGGCCAATATTAGGGAGTTTCGCGTACACATCGACGAATTATCTTCACAGGAGATCTCACCTGAGAGACCAATTACATTGGTGTATCTATGAGTTACGGGTTATGCGTGGGCCATATGCAGGACTGAGCTTCGTTCATAAAGTTGTGATACAAGGCAGGCAAGCCCCCTCAGGCGGTTTGATCACCATCTTCAGACAATCCCAGAAGCAGAGTAGGAAAAGTGAGAACGATATGTTATGCCCTATTATATAAACACGCTCCAAGCCTTTCCCCTGCTATTCTACAGCTCTAACCGGATCAGAATCCCCAGAGTATTATTGTACATTACAATTATCCTTAAGTCTTTGGTCTCGTCTTTGCGTCAAGTGAAATGGGTATCATCAATCAATCGCTCTACAACATCACCGTTGCGTCTCCCTCACCGCTCTCGGCCGGTGCCTCTTCGTCCAGGTTCAAAGTGTGCACTAGCGGCTCCTTTTCGCTGTCTTCGGCCGCCTCGGGCTTTTCTGCCTCCTCGTCCACCTTCGGTTCCTCTACCTTCTTCTCATCGGCGGATTTTGTCTCTGATGAACCGTTTTCCGTAGGTTTGTTATCGTCCTTTTCAATCTTGTCTTCTTCCTCTTGCTCCTCGGCAGGCTCGGCGACATCTTCTTGCTCCTTCTCTGGCACCTTCTCAGGATCTTCATCGACGACGACTGTCATCTCTGCAAGCTCCTCGGCAGGCTCCACATTATCATGGCCAGAGCTCTCGCTGTTCTGAGTCTTCTCACCTTCCTCCTTCTTTGCTTCTTCCTCTTCCTTGATTTTCAGCGTTTTGAGGCGCTGTGCCATATCAGACTCCTCCTCGTCAGCCTCAAGAACAGTGGTCACCGCAGCACCCGTCGATGGCGAAGACCGTATATGCCTCCTAGTATTGCTACGGCTGGCGGCTGTCAAATGCATATCCTCCTCTCTGGTAGTTGGTGGGCTGCTCGTGGTAGGTGGGTCCGGCTTAAGAATGGTGTGTACGACTTTCGGCTCAGCAGCTGGCTCAAGGCCCTCTGCCTCTGGGGGCAATTTGTAGTTTTCTGCGGGCAGAAGCTCGTAGTTGTCGCAGACAGTCTTAAATAAAACGTATAATCCGGTTTGTCCCTCCACCTGCCAGAACACACCCTTGTGCTGGAACCACGCATGCGCAAAGATGCGATGGAGTCGCCTGAAGATATTTGTCAAATGCTTAACGCCGGTGCTCTTGTCGTCCATGACATCTCCTGACGTAAGGCTGAGGCGGCTGGGGAAGATCTTCTGGCTTGTGACTATGTTGGTTGCCCAGTCGAGCGTGTGACAACAGTAATCGATGGCGCAGCAGGACTTTGGCGACTCGTGAACGGCACATAGAAACTGCCATTCTGAAGCTCGCATCTCTGGGCAAGTTATAGCTGAGCATGCTGGCGAGTCGAATAGAAAGCCAACAATGAGATCGTTGCACTTGTTTATGAGGAAGCGGCAGAGCTCGTACAGCCACAGCGCACGGTCGACCCCAAATGGAGGTGTAGCTAAAACAGACGCAGTTTGCCTATTTATAGGCACGATAGTCGATGCCGATGGGCGGGTATGGTGGTAGTGTAGAGCTTTGAGGTGTTCTTGCAATTGGAAGGCAGAATCAAGCTGTGCTCTAGTTAGTATCACAAGCGCATATGCAAGGGAGCAAACTTTTTACCTCCATCAACGGCACGAGCGGTGGCCCAGCAGCCATGTCTGCGCCTTTCGTTCCTGGGTGAATCCTCCTGCCCGAATTCGAATCTATAATGCTCTGCTCCATGGCGTTCTCCAGGTTATTGTTGGAATCCTGAATGGACGGCGACTTCGGGCCAATCTGTATTTCCGTTGGCGGCGGCGGGCTTGGTAGCCGCGGTGAGCTCGGAGGCAAAGACATCTTCGAACGAGGCTCAAGTTGAGGAGTTGGCAACAATGAGTCCCCTGAAAGCACTGCGGGCGCTTAAATTCGATGTTCTCTTGTCACGTAGCTTGTTCGGTACAGCAGCCAACGCGGTCGTCACATTAGAATATCTGGATCATTGGTCGGGCCGTTGCTGCCCAAGTTCCCAAAATATCTTGACACCTCGTGCACGTGACAAACATTGGATTTATACATCATGCCTGTTGAAGGCCTACTTTTGTTATAAAAACGTAGCTTCTTTTGCAACCCTATAGACGCCATGGATATATACGAAGATGATGAGCCTCCACAGCTTGTTGATGCCGCAACTGAGTTGGTTTCAAATAAAGAGGTGGATAACATTGGCGACAACGTCAAAGTACCTCTGACAATTGTCACTGGTAGGAATTCCAAAACAGAAATTAGAAGTGGTGCTGACTACTTATAGGATATTTGGGTGCTGGCAAGACGACATTGATGAACTATATCTTGACTGAGCAGCATGGCAAAAAGATTGCCGTAATATTAAATGGTATGGTTACCACTAAATTCTACCCCGCATAATAAATACAGCATACTGATGTTATATTAAGAATTCGGAGACTGTGAGTCACTAAAGTTGCAGAAACGGTGCCGAAGCTGATAGATGTAGCCGTCGATATCGAAAAATCGATATCAGTGAGCAAAGACGGGGACCAAGTGGAAGAATGGCTAGAGGTTGGCAATGGCTGCATCTGCTGCTCCGTCAAGTCAGTAACCTCACCCATTTCAGCCCAACAACGTATTAATTCCATGCAGAGACATTGGAGTGACAGCTATCGAGACACTCATGAAGAAAAGTGGCGCATTTGACTATATTCTCTTGGAGACGACAGGCCTAGCAGACCCGGGAAACATTGCGCCTCTGTTTTGGATGGACGAAGAACTCGGAAGCAGCATCTACCTGGATGGTATTGTGACTCTCGTTGATGCCAAGAACATTCTCAAGAGCCTCGACGAGCCAGCTCCTGATACGACAGATCACGATGATCACCATGGTCCTGTCCTCACCACGGCTCATCTCCAAATCTCGCATGCAGATGTGGTTGTTATCAACAAGGCTGATCTTGTGAGCGAAGAAGAGTTGGAAGTAGTCAAAGACAGGGTGGGAGCCATCAACGGCCTCGCAAAGATACATGTTACCCAGCAAGGCAAGGTTCCACAACTTGAAGGTTTCCTTCTGGACTTGCATGCGTATGATAATGCTGAAACGCTGGACATGGCTGAAAAGGGCCACAGCCACTTGGATCCGGTAAGTCTGAGCTTCTATCTTGTATATCATTACGGCCACTGACTAAAACTAGAGGATCTCGACTGTGACTATTAAAGTGCCTCCTATCAAGGAGGAGCAACTTCTCAAGGTGGATGCTTGGCTACGGTCCGTACTTTGGGACTCAAAATTGCCGGGTTCATCGGCGGAGTCTGCCACAGATTCATCCGAGAAATCTTCGGCATTTGAGGTTTATAGACTGAAAGCCAGACTACCCATGAGCGATGGTACCATCAAAATCGTCCAGGGTGTTCGAGATGTCTTTGAGATCAAAGATGCTTTGGAGCAGAATCAGCAGACTAAATCTGAGCTCGAGGAAGGCAAGATTGTAGTGATTGGAAGAGACATGGCAAATCTAGACTTTGGCCGTAGTTATTTCAGCGTAGTAGACACGTAGAAATTATAAAACTATTCTGCTCCGGTGATAGTCTTTTTTTTTTTTTTTGTTTGTTTGTAGTTAACAAAGGCGAGAGGCTTTCCAGTACAGTTGTCCAAATACGCACACACTTATCTCAGAACGTTAAAAAGTATCAGCTAGCCGAGTGATACTGTCAGTTGCTGATCGAGGACGCTCCATTCAAGAGCTGGATTCTTATACTTTGTCGTTGCGTTTTCACGTGCTTCATACTCACGTGACGTATACATTGGTTGGTTGTTGACATTGTCGCCTCACATTGGGTCATAGCCGAACCACGCGATACCCGATCCAGCTACGGGAAGGCGGTCAACCGTCCTTTGAACCTGACGATAGCATCGCATAGCATGCATGTCCACGTTCACACTGTTTGAACCGCATAGAAACACCTCTAACACCTCAACCGTCCCAACAGCCGAAATCCTACACATCAATCGAAACCGCAAAGATATTGTGAACCTCCTCCTTATCCCGGCAATATTCAAGTGCCAGCAGCTATGAACAGACCAGGTTCGTGCCTCTCGATTCTCGATTGCAACGCCTCCCCAGCCTGCCCCGCGCTCTCACGTCGGTTTGCATCGCCGCAGTCACCAGGATAAGATCGTGTGCTTATGGATACTGTTATCTTATCCTGTTCGTCCAGGACTGGTAGACTCTCCTCAGCCTGCGCCGCGCCCTCGCGTCGATGCAGGGAGGCGGCTATGAGGGCGCTGTCGCGTGCTGGGGATACCGCCTCCTGGAAGCTGTTATGCTAGGCATTGGCAACCGTGTTTATTGTTTTAGGCACTGGCAGACCTATTTGATGCGTCAGGCATTGACAGCTTCTTGCAACGGACTGGCAATATGATACCTTTACCCATGCTAACTTCGTCAAATAGGAGCAGCGCCACAGTCGCTCCGCGGTCTACCGAACGGGTTTTCGAGTCAACAACAATCAATAGGGCCGTCGAGGAATGCTCCAGCGAGGATGGTCAATGGCAAGATGAGTGAGGATACAATATACCCGGCTGGATGTGGAAATATATTGATTGAGACCCTATAGCACCCAGTAACGGGGCCACTTGGGCATTTGGCGGTGTCCCTATGGGCACCGCTGGGCTTCCTAGCCAGCGACAGACCACGGCTCCGATGGCAAGTTTTGCCCAATCGATTGGGAGCTCTCAACCAGCAGCCCCTTTAGATATGTCGTAAGTGCTCTCATGTTTCTCAGACCCCAGTTTTCCTCCCCAATCGTCGTTGATTGCATCGCGTTTCTGGCTCTGCTTACAAACTGTTGCCGTTCGTATCTGTCTGGAAGGCTGCGAAGTCGGCATATGACCGCAGAATCGACGTGCCGCTGGTTTTCGTAGAGTTTGGAGCTAACATGGTATTGGTAGTGAATTTCCATCGCTGTCAAATAACCCTTCACACCAAACCTCCAGCTCCTCTCAGTCGACATGGGCAATGCCAGGCGGACGTCAACTAGGCCAAGCGGCGAGCCATCGCCCTCAACACGGCATCCTACCCGCGCAACAACAGAGCCAAGCGCAGCAGCAGACCCAGCAACAGCAAGATGACCTTTTTTCCTCATCATCCCAGCTCCCAAGTTCTCAAAGTGGCTTCCGATTCGGTGGACAAAATGCTGTAGGACAGTCATCTCAACCTCAAGAAAGCGCCGCAGAGGAGTTCCCTCCGTTAAATCGGAATGCAAACGGAGATATTGGCCAAGATCGTAATCTGGGATCGTTACAGAGCCCTGGCTTTGGAGCTCCTTCAAGCACCCTCGGGTTTCCTGCTGGGAACAACGCCCAGGCTTCAAGGAGTAACGGCCTGCTTAATGCTGTCAACACGGGCAATAGAGCTGCGCCAACAAACCCGCGCGAGAACGCAGCAGGGAATGTTCCAGGTAATTTCACATTTGCCCCAGCCTGTATTGGTCAAAACTCACAATGCATCAGGGCCTTCAACGTCAAATCAAAATCCACCTTCGAGCCTCGAGAAGGACTCAGCAGTACGTCACTTACTTACTCTTGCAAGCTCTGCTCTAACTTTTACCAGGCATTCAGCAGACCACCACCATCAGAAGCTGCGGACAATTTAAGTCCGCACGGCCAGCCAGCAACTGCTGACTCCAAAAGCATACCCTTTAATCAACCTCTTCCACCTCAATCTCAGTCAAACGGATTTGAAGCCGATCCTTCAGATGAGGCTGGCCCTATTAGCCAAGATCCGCTTCCAGGAATGAGTGACAGAGACCGATATGGCCTTAAGGGGCTTATTGAGATGCTTAAGGGGCCGTATCCGGATCAGGCTGCACTCATAACTGGTGTTGATATTGCTGCGCTTGGATTTGACTTGAACACCACTGAGTAAGTCTTCATTTTTGACTGATTTTGGAGACTACGAATTGCTAACAATATCCTGCAGGCGCTTATCTGAGACCATTTGGTCACCATGGGATGACGTTCCAGCAAGGCCTGATATCCCACAACACACCATCCCAGATTGCTATCAGGTCCACAACGTCCAGCCCATTGAGAACAAGCTGTCCAACTTCAGCGATGAGACGTTAATGTTCATGTTCTACAACAACCCTCAAGACATACAACAGATGATTGCAGCGCAGGAGCTGTAAGTATTGCCACTCCCATGTTCGAGTCTCACATACTAACTCCTTCATAGTACCAACCGCAACTGGCGTTATCACAAGAAGCTCTCAATGTGGCTGACAAAGGACGACATGATGCAGCCTCAACTCCTCGGAAACGGCACAGAGCGCGGCTACTACGTCTTTTTCGACCCCAAGCTGTGGTCCCGCGAGCGCGTAAGTTCAAACCCCTCCCCCACTCTTTGAGGTTGGCACTCACTAACTCCCCTCAGCGCGAGATGCTGTTAAGCTACATCGATCTGGAGGTTGTGCCCAACGGCCCCGCGGGCCCGATATCGTAGTCCTCTTCCACCGCGAATACGGACATTTAGATTAGGCCCAACATAGCTTATTCCCTGGCCATCGCCCCCTGGTGACCCTGCGCGCAAAACCGTGTATTACCGTTCGAACTCCGTCCGTCCATAAACTCTCCCTCCCTTTCGCTCCGGTCCACACATACACACACATACACACATACATACAAAACCCGCCCTGTACCATGTCAACTCATCACTCTCACAACCGGGTCACACAACCAACGGCAACGAATCTAATCCGTCCGGCGTTTTTCTTTCTTTCCAGTCTCGTTTTTGGGTCTCTTCCGACTTTATCCAT
>LNAR01000088.1:1072-43925 GCA_001630585.1 Pseudogymnoascus sp. BL549
ATTCAGAAGAGAAGAGCTCAAAATAAGGGTAAAAGAGCAGTTTTGAAGGGTCAATTCCACATCTCTACACAGGAGCTACAGTCGCAAGTAGTAGAAGCAGAAGAAGCAACAACAGCTTCACAGAGACCTAGAACAACACTACGACTAAATTACCACACAGTAATTGAGGATATAGATGAAGAGAGTGAAGAAGAGCTGTATGACAGTGATTTAGATGAATTAGCACTGTAGTAATTGAATTATTTGCGATTTTTTGAAGGTGGTGGTATTTTGATAGGGTTGTTCTGACCCCACCATCCCGGTATGGCCATGGCCCCGGTATGGCCACGACCTACGTTAACTTGACATTGTATCAGATAGCTAAGAAATTAATCCATAGTAGCTATATGAAATCTATGAATAGGTAGGTGGCAGTTCAGTCCTTTTTAATAGTTTGGGTGGCAGTTCGGTCATCTAAAAATGAAGCTAATGACTGAACTGCCACTCAACTTTTGCAAAATGACTGAACTGCCGCCCAATTGTTTAAACAGCAAAGAGGGAGCCTCCCATAACTGTGATATATTGCAATTATCAATAATTGAAGCTCTGTAGTAATTAAACAAATACTTCATGCTACTTATAGTGCCGAAACCATTGAACTATGCAAAAGTGGAACGCCCACTCTTGCAGTAGTATTAGGCTGGTTTATAAACTCCACATCTAGCTTTACAGGTGATAATATATCATTTTAAGTTGCTATTGTGATTTTGTACATATAGGAGCTATTGTTCAAGTTAGTAGCAATTTGTTACACCTTTATTTAGCCTCTTGAATAGTGTAAATAATCACTTGGGGTTAATTAAGTTGTGCTTATATTTACTAAATATCTAAATTACCACCTATAATTTTGCTAAGTATCTAAATTACAATGGATTGTGACAGTTTATGACTAGAACTAACTAACGTAGGTCGTGGCGTAAGCGGCGACATGGCGTAAGCGGCGATTTCAGAAAACACACCAAAATCCCACATCACATGACCTAAATTAGAACCTTAATAACTTCTGTAATAATGCTTGTAAAGCTTAGTGCTCTTATATTATTAGTCTTTATATATGTATACTTTAGGATTTAATTTGCTATAATATAAGCTAGTCTTATTGAAGAGTTATTTACAGTCTAAGTTTTGCCATACAAATATTATGTATAGGAAAAGTTTAAAACCTTAATATATACTCTAAGATACAACTAGCGCTACTAGCAAATTTACATATATTAGATAATTATACAAAGAGTAATAGTCTAAGAGTATTAGGCTCTATAATCATTATTATAGGAGTTATTAAGGTTTTAATTTAGGTCACGTGATGTGGATTTGGTGTGTTTTCTGAAATCGCCGCTTACGCCATGTCGCCGCTTACGCCACGACCTACGTTAATGGAAACTTGTGTAAGAGCTAAACTAAGAAACTAGCTAAGTCAAGCTACTACCATCCATTGTTAAGCAATATAGGAAACGTAGGATTCTACACAGCTTTGTAAAGAGGATTTGAAGGAGCAGGCTAGAAGATGTGGTAATTATGGTCAGATGACCAACCACAATACACGAAGCTGAAGAACACAACCCAGAAAGAGCTTAACTTAAATAAATGGAGAGAGAACAATTACTAGGATTTAAATTGTCTTGTTTTCTTAGCTGTGTGTCAGCTTTTATTTGTCTGCTCTGCCAACACCATAGTTACCAAACCAAGACTGCAGTCTTCTAGAAGCTAGGATTTCGTTTACTAAATACAGTAGCTCCTGTTTTGGATCTTCTTACCCGTCCTTCTAGGAAGAAGCTTTCTCGAAATTGCACCCCCCTTTAAAATATTATATTGCAGCGGCTTAGCATGACCAGTGCATATTCCATCCCAGCTAGAACAATATACGCCAGACGTAGATAAAGGTACAGCGTTTCATAGCATAGGTATATTAACAAATGTTTAATTGCCATAATGTAGCTATTCCAACCATTTAATTCTAAACATGTATCATATACGTCCGTGGCAGATTTATAGGATTCGCCCGAGGAATGAAAACAATGCATCGAGGGTATAGTACGGTGATATATATATATATATGTATATATATACTTATCGATCAGTCTTCGCAGTCGTGGTTCTCGTAAGTGTCATTCATCGTTTTATATGTATCTCCGCCCAGTAGAACCCGTAGAAAAGGGTACAAACATAGTCCAGTTATTCCGAGCGTTATGTGATGATGAGCTTTTGTGTCACGACGGTTAGCAGGGATCAATTGAACAAATATGATATATTGCTTACTTCGATCAGCTTGTCAGTCATGACTGTGCAATGCCCGTCTCGCTCAGTCGAGTTGTGGAACGTAGAAGACACCCATAGCCCACCGAAGCCGATGTCTTCAAGGACATCTTCCAATAGCTGGGCAGTGTCCACGGTGTCGGACAGTTTGGGATTTGTCGTCAAGGTTCGTAAAAGCATCTGTGCCGACTTGAGAGTCACAGAATTCTGGCTTGATAACAGCACTTCATCCAGTATGCTGAGGATAGGACAAGAACTAGCTTAGGTTAGCGAACAAGTGAAACTAATATAGAGTGGAGGCTAAAGCAGAGACAAAAATAACTTACAGATGGAGTATTACAGTAGGTCTGACAATAGCAACCTTGTTCATCCAAAGCAATCCCCGATTCTGAACATTATCCTCTAGATAGCGAAAATCAACAAGGCTTATAGCCGTGTTCAACAGCAGTTCCTTATCCTTGATGGTATCTAGGTTTATCATGGCAAGGATGTCTTCGGGGGTGCGGCTCTTGTCCCCGTTGATCCCAGCAAGCCAAAGGTTACCCTTCGCTTCCTCCGTAGTAAGGGCTCGGGACATGACCAGTCCTAGGTATGGGAGGCAGCTCAAATCATCCGGGAATCTGCGCCCCCCTAACGCGCTAGAGCTGGCAATCTCAAGAAACGTAGAGAGGACCTTGACAGTCGTGGCCTTCGTCACAGTATCGGTAAGGCCTTTAACCAAAGACGCGCAAACCGCAAAATGAAAGTTGTCGATGTTGAAGTGTATCCCGTAGCTTTCATCGAGCTGCGAGGCTGAATCCTCAAGAGCCAATCTTCCCTGTAGTAGCACAGGCACCATACGGCCTCCCTTTAAGTCTCCCGATGTATTAATGTTTATGAGGACGGCCTCCAAAAAGGAAGCCGCACAGGAAAATAAATTGAGAGGGACAAGCCTCACGAGCGCCATAGCCAACCAAAAGAGCTGTAACCCATAGCGCGACGTCGTGGGGAGTTTCTCCATCATCTTCGTGAGAGACGTAACAATAGAGACGAGCATCTCATTGTCATTTTCGTCAGCAAAGCGGTTTACGCTCTTCCTGAGAGCAACTAATACTTGATAAAGAAGATCGTCGTCCACATCCTCACGTGCTAAGCAGCCCATGACAGCAAAAGCTCTAGGTTGTATGGCTGGATTACTTTGGAATGCTGTGCTGGCTACAAGGCTCATCCATCGCGAGCGCCAGGCGTTTGCGAGATCAACCGACGGTGCTGCAAGGCTGCTTACTTCCGAAAGAAGTATTGCGAGGGCCTCTGTTGAGCTCAGTATTTGCCATGTTGGATCCTGAGCGTGCGAAATCGTTGTGCCTTCTCGAGTTACTCCGCTGAGATTTGCTTGTTGGCCAGTATTTGGATCAGAGAGTGACGCTAGAATCACCCTAAGCCGCACAAGCTTACTCTCGTCTGTTGAAAAGCAAGTGCATAAGATGTGAACTGTATTTACCAAAAGACCATGCACCACCAGCCTAATTTGTGCCGGACCTGTATTTGCCAGCATGGTGATGATATGAGATATCTCAGGGAGATATAGGTGTGCCTGCACACCGCTATTAAACGATGCTGCCAGGCAGAGTCGCAGCAGTATGCATATCTCGTCCCACACTGAATTCTCGGGCAATAGCCTCGTAGGACGGAGAGAAGTCCGGTTGAGTGCTTTTCGTAATCTGCTGATCAATTTGCCTCGGACAGTCACAACTTGGAGGGATGCGATAATGGAGCCAAGGCGTGAAATACGGCTGTCGTTGTTACCGGATGTCAACGCGCTCTTTATAATCTCATCCACCAAGACATCAGTTAGGATTTCGTCCTCGCAAATAACAGGCCAAATTATTTGTTCCAGGGTTATGGAGAGCGTGGAGTCGGGTACGGCGACATCTATCAGCTTCCTGAAGATCGAAGCTATACGCTCTCTCGCTTTTTCGCCGTCAATTTCTACTGCCAGAACCTGGCTTCTCAGCCCCGACAACCAAGGTGATAGATAAGCCAAACTCAACGGCCTCTGTTGTAAGGGGAAACTCTCCCAGCCAACAAAAAACTCATTCATGAAATCTGCTGTAAGCTGAGGCTCAGAAGCGGCAAGTTGCCTGCTAACGTTGACTATGAAATGGGATGCATTTGGCGGTATGGATAGTTCTAGGAATGTCAGACAGATGCATATGTAAAATATCGAAACCAGATAGCTGTCTCACCTTTGGAGGCCATGAAGCTTGAGTTCACGCCAAATTTGAAAGTTTGACAGAGCGCGCAGAGAAGATTATATGCTGCTATGCGTAGATTCTGATCGAGGCTTGCCAGGTTTGTGAATGAGATGTTAAGGAGCGTTCCCGGAATATCCTGTGGCCGGATAAGTCGCTCAAATGGCTGGCTGGGCTTCAAATCCTTGGAGTACTTGGTTTTGGCACCACGAATAGCTTGGATAACATCCGACTTCCTCGGGCTTGTAAAATACATGACAATCTTGCCGCTGTCTGCGCGAAGTCCAAAGGCCGAGTCATCTTCAGTTTGTATTGATGTCGGAGCCTCATCAACCTCCGTTAGACGAAATATATCGTTCACGGTGGCATGAAGCCTAAGGCCAGGAACAATCTCTTGCTTCTTGGTTGTCGTTACCTGCACGAATTGGCTACCCACTTGTATCATAACCTCGATTTTGCCTTTTGTCTTCGAAAGTCTCGTTACAGGTTGGAAAACAAATCTTGTGTCGGTGACTACACTGATGGTCTCTTTTGGTAAGTGGAGCTGACTGAGATGAAAGTGTGTTTGGAGATCTTGAAGACTGCCAATAAGGTGGTAATCCACGTTCTTAGGATGGAATGCACTATTCTCATTCTTTGCAGACAAACGCAGTATGCGCCGGAAACATTTCCTGGCAAATTAGCATCACGCGGCCATAAATAGCGGTTGGTGGCCCTTACCTGAACGCACTGTTCATATTATACACATAAACACATGACAAATTTTTCGATAATTCCGTGGGAGTGAGCAGATCAAGTTTCTTGAATAGCGCATCTTGGGGCTCGTTGTGCCCGCTATAGCATGTCGCATCAATCATTATTCCAAATGGCCGGTGCCACATGCGGCTAGCAATCTATTGGTTGTGTGAGTTCGCAGGAAGTAATAACCCCTCTCCGTGAAAAATGGCGAGCATCATACCTTTAGGTAACAATAGAGCAAGAGGTCATAATCATTTGCTTCGGCATCGATATTTCGCAAAATTATGCATATCATTGACAAGCCGTCCTGAAAACATGTCAGTACTGCAGCCGTTCGGAGGGAAACATTCCAACCTTGCTCTCGCCACCATCGTATACGGTTCGAGTTGAAATAGCCGACTCGGTGCTTCGTCCTGCATGCCTCAGCATAAAATGCTGAAATCTCGAGTATGAGGGGGGACTGTTCATAGAAATCATTGGTCTGTTCCACGAGATATCCATTGGTGGTGGGCCGAGGTTACTGATGAGACTTCGAAGTGCTTCTGTGACTGGGAGACGACCTTGTGCAATTTCATGGGGAGAATGAAGAGAGCCCTTCCGTTGCTGGGCTACTAGTTTTTGCCGCACATGGTCCCAGTGATCGTAGAAAAACCTGTGGAGAGCGACACAGGACCCAAAATCAAACGACTCCATTTCTATACCCGTGGTTTCTACATGAGGAGCAACCTAATGTGTGTCAGTGAGACAAACTATCCAGTAGTATAAATAGCACTCACCGATATCGTCCGGAGAAAGGCTGTCACCTCGTATATGTTCTGGGTAAGAAAATCGTTCAGGGGAAACATATATGACTCTTTGGCGCCAAACAATACATTATTTGCGAGATTTTGAATAATCTTGGCAATAAGAAGCAGTCCACGGCGCATTTCTTTCGATGGCGCCGTGCTAATCAACCCCTCGACGTCAGGAGCGACGATGGCAGGGCAAAAGAAGCGCAAGAAAATAAATGCGCCAACGGCTGTAAACTTTGCATCGGGAAAACGTGTCATGACAGAGGAAGATATCTAAAGTAGTTTATTAGCAACTGACGATATTCAATGTCGCTTGGGTATAATCACAATACTGCAAATATTCCTGAAAGAAATGGGAATATTTGGGGCTGAGCTGCATATGTCGTCAATGAAAACTTTGGCGACAACTCTCAGTTGGAGAGTATTGCGCTGCAATTCCTCGGGGGAACTTGTCCTGGAAGGGTCGAGCTCTAGGTCAAGGTCTTGAGCTGTGACAATGAGGCGTTCGAGAACCTTTTGCAATGTCGATTTTAAATACGATGAACCTTTCCAACGTGCGTACACAGATAGCATCTTTGTGGTGACACAGTTCCTTCTGAGTAACTCGGCCTCATTTTCTGTAGCGATTAGAATACAGTCTTAGATCCATGAAGGGGCCGCCTACCTGTGTTGTCAACCTCGTGCTTGATCAATTCTTCCAAAAGAATAAATCCTAGCCCCCTAGAGTCAAAGATATTCAAAAGTGACATGGTCAACTCGTCGACCTCGTTACTGGGACAGGCATCGCAGAGGGCAATAGTTAAAGTCATATCATTGATTAAAACCTGCCAAAAATTTAGAATGTTGCAAGTTAGGCAATGGATAATACTTACTTCGACCAACTCGTCATATTTCTCTCCGACAGCAACGTCCGAGAGGTTATTGAACTCTGTGCCCTGAGCCAGGACATTGCAGAGTACGGTCACGAACGCGGTTCTGATCTCTAGGTCTTCGTGATAGCCAATGCCGAGGGAGTGCTTGAGCCCTACGTCGATGTTTGCGCCCAGAAGGTTTGAAAGGGCGATAATGGCCAGCTCCCGAATGGATAGGGTGTCTTCCTTGGCAGACAAATTAGATGCAATGTCGTTTTTCCCCTGATCCGTGGGTTCAAAGCTCAGAAGCGATAGAAATCTATTGAAATATGTATGGAACATTTCAGATTTTAAATCGCTCGTATCGGCATCAGTCTGCCCATCAGGGGGCTGAAGAGGGAGCCGAAACGTCAAATCAGACAGAGCCTTCAGACAGGCCCTGTCTAGATCTCTCTGAAGTTTTAATGCGTCATCGCGGTGGATGCCGTCGACCATCGCGGCGGCACTATCGGCCTTGGGAGAACCCGGCCGAGCAATCCATCCGAACATGATTTCTAGAAGTTGATTCCTAATCCGAACGTCATGTCGCAAATTAAGAAGCTCTTTTTTGCGAGTTACAACCTCACACAACTGACACACTTTGATCTTGATCCTTAGGGTATGCAGCCCTTCGCTGACACTGTTGAGAAACCTGGCAAAGTTTAGGGTCAGAGCACCGATATCAACAGACAGGGCGGCACCCATATCCGCGGGGCTGCCAAGCCTCTCTATGATAGTCTTCAATAACGCCGCAGCCTGCTCAGCGAACGCTATTCTAGAGTCGGAAAAGCGGTTTGCAGTATCTATTGGTCCGTCAAAAAGCGTCTCAAGCTCAGATTCAAGGGTTTTGAACAAGGGGAGGTACAGCGAAGGCGATATCTCTGTTGATAATACCTCCCTCATAGCTTCGCGGATACGGGCATTGCTACAGGCCAAAAGCTGAACACTTTGCGTCATGTACCGATCTAATAAGGTATTGTCATAGCTGTCTTGTGAGGGTCGGTCGATCCACTTTAGGCCTGCCAGGCCAGACTCTTCGATTACCGAAGAAGTCTGCTTTGAAATGCACAAGGCAGCTAAAGAAGCAAGGAAGCCAGAGCAATTGCGCCACTCGACCAGAGATCTTTCGTCAAGAAATTCATCTTGTCTGTGCGCAGACGCCCGCTTCGATAGGTCGTACCACCTGCCGAAAACAATCTCCCATGCGCTTAAAACTGCAGCGCTGGGGTGTTTCATTTGCCGCAAAAGTGATCGTAGGCGTTTCTGGAAAGCGACAAGCCCAGTAAAGTGAAAATCCCGCGAGGATAAATCCTGATATACCTCAATGTTTCTCATGATAGTCGACGGAGACTTGGAGGAGTCGTAGGCGGCATCAACCATTTGAGTCTCTTCGCAAAGGAGCCCCACACAAACTGTCACAATTTGGCAAATCTCAATATCTGCAGAGCAAAGGCGTACCAAGAAGTATGTTTCAAGCTTAGACAATGATGCTAGGCGCTGAGGGGTTTCCGCTTGAGATATAAGGTCATCCTGCAAGCATCAATTAGCAAACGCACGCTGTCAATTGGGGGGCTTCCACAAACCTTTGCTGATCTGATCAGCTCCACCCTAGACTCAACAAAATCATGTATAAATGACAAAACTGAGTCTCCGCGCCTGCCCAATTTGGCTGCATGCTCCAGGACATTGAGAAGGACTGCCGACCTGAGGACCCAGTTAGTTATCAATTGAACCACACGCTAAAAGCTACATACGTTGTCCTCCAAAAATTCGCGGGAAAAAACCCGGAATCTTTGGTTGCTCCTCTGTGCAGCAAGAAAACAGACCCATTTTTCAGTAGTTTTCTGGTCACAGAACCGGCCATACGTCTGACTTTCGGATCTTCGTCCACAAGGCAGCCGACAAGGATAGCAAAGTTTTCCTGAAAGAATACCTCATAGTCAACAGGGTTCAATGGCGCTCCGCCAAAAAGTGTCAGCGGGAGCACGTTGAGGAAGTCCAAGCATCGATATGTCATTTCTGCAAAATTCGAGCTTGATTTTGGAGCCCCATAGGGCTCATGAGAATGATCCTTATCTGATTAGCAAGCGTTGTTCCGAACCAGGGGCTTTAGCTACCTTCAGGTGATCTCTAATAAGAGTTGTGGTCTTCTCAAATAGTTCCGAATATAAATCAGCATTTGGTAGTTTTGCTAGGTTAGAACAAGCCGACACAAATGCTAATTTGAAATCGTTTGGCGCGTTTGGAGAGAGGCATTGCGGAGCAATATTTTCGTTGCAGGATTCGAAATTAAGGTGAGTGAGGCTCACGAAAGCTGCGGTCATGAGGCCGTTGTCGAAAATGGCCCCTTCGCTCCCAACTATGTTCTTTCTGAACAGAGCATCTCGTACTTCCTCTTGTACGTCCAATGCATAACTGAGCAGTGCCGAGTCATTACCCTCGAGGCTAAAATGCCTTGAGATTCGGAGCAATGATATGAGACAGTAAGCCGCGGCAGGGTTTTTATTGCGGAGAGCTTTTCGGAGGCTCTCTAAAAAGGATACCTTTTTGAAGATCCCGCTGCTAGCCTTGGGCAAGCTGCCACTTTCGAGATATCTACCAGTAGATGGCATGCTTGTCGCGACCTCGAAAACATCCGGTATTAAAAATAAAAGAAAAATTTGAAAGGGGTAAAGAACAGCCTTCCACCTATTGCTATCAACCATTCCATTTGCAATGTCAAAAAGGCGGTCAACCCCGTCAATTTTGCTATGCGAATTGTGCATTAGGACAAACTCTTCGGGGTTTTGCTCTACCCATCTCAGAATCAAGATGGGCACGGCAAGGCCTAGGGTACTCTGGAACGTTTTTCGCAAGTGGAAAAAACAACTGCATAGCTCCGACAGTACCAAGCTGAGTTTCCGTTTGTCCACCCAAATGAATGCCACTATGCGCAATGTAGCTAAGGCGTTTCTGTCATCGTCCAGCACGGGGGCTGCTTGGGTGCCATTTCCTTGCAAAGGAAATACAACTTGGAGTAACCGGAATGAGGTTTTCAAATGTTCAAAAAATAGATCCCAGTTGGAGGCTGACAAGAACTCTATGATGGTTCTTGCATGGGCTTCGATGTCTTGTAATGTACCATCTGTAGAATAAAGACCTGGCCCCTTCTCATAATTATTCTTTGAATCTGAATTGTCTAGTCGGCATGGTGGGTTTTGTGCAAGCCTGCAATCGCTGTACTCTAGAATGGTGGATGCGGGCAAGGTGTACTGTTCGGGATAAGGAGCCAGAAAAATCTTGACCGCTTCAAGGACCCTTCCTGCCAGTATATCATCTAATGGTTTTGGCAACACTAGGCGTTTGGCGACGGATTTTGGGGATGGCTCGTCTTCATCCGTGCCGCTATGATTATCCACACGCCCACTGTCACTCTGAACCACGGGAGACGCACCCCGGAGGACAGAGTGCTGATCGGATGTTTTTGTTTGACGGTTCGGTACTCGATTCACGGAATCCCAGTGTGCTGAAAAGCAGTCTGCGAGGATATGGATAATGTACAACTCCGAGTTAACGACGTGTGGTGGGTGCGTGTCGAGGTCTTTGTACTGGGATGTTAACTCCTCCAAGAGAAGCACAAGAGATTCCGCAACTGTACTGAGGTATGTGCTGCTAACTTCAATCAGTGTTGCTCTTGTGAGACTAACCAGGTCGTCGCTCCGTAGGTCTCGAAAGCTGGATCCGGTCCGATGGGGGAGCTGTTCCGTTCAGTTAGCAATTGTGGATTCCGATGAGGGGGTAACGGTACACGAGTAGCCAGGCGATCCACCAACGAAGCAACCAGGTTTAGGTCCCCATTCGCAGCCATGAGGAAGTCTGTCGTCTGGATAGTACAGCTCGTGGCCTTTGAAGAGGCAGACGGTATGTTCCGTCTTTACATCTGTAACTAGGCGCGAGCAATGGGTTGCGGGGGAGCAACGACGAACAACAATTCCACCGGACTGGCGAACTTCTATGAGCGGCGTGCTTGTAAATTTTCGGAGTTGCAGTTGCTCAGATGGCTGGTTCGCCTGGGCGTGGAATATATTTGTAGGTTCAAGGTTGCATGGCACAACAGATGATGTTCCGTTAGAGCTAGACGCTCGGTTCTCGGGACCTATCTGGGGTCCAGAACCCTGCAGGAGCTAGACATGGATACTCTCTAATATGGGGTTATGTGACATGATATCACCAATTATCACCAATTTCACGCTATGAATCAATTTGTTAAACATGCGCAGTTAAAAGATTATATTTTCTTCAGAATGGCGGGCTTAGTCTCAAACATCGTATAATTTTTACAGGTGATTTGCTACTCTAACAAGATTGAGATGAATCAATACCGATAATTGTCTCTTGGTCGACTGCCACCAGCATTGCCGTGACTGCCATTTGAACGGCTGTTATCATACTGCGGGTAATTTGGCGCCGCTGGATACTGTGACCCGTACTGAGAATTTGGGGGTCCTCCTTGGGCCGTACGACCAGGAGGGTATGAACCTTGCATCCCCGGCGGAGGTGGAGGCGGGTTACGGCCGAAGCCGCCTACACCAGGTGGTGGCGGTTGCCAGCCCTGTGGTGGGACGGGGTACTGGTTGTAGGCGGGCTGGTTACCATAGGCTTGTCGCGACGAAGATTGTTGTCTTGGATAGGGGTTTGACGAATGATTCCCGTAGTTCTGAGATCCTCCTCCACGACCCCTGCCGCCATATTGACCCCTCTGGGAAAAACCACCCGGATTTCGCCCTGCGTTTGCCGCCCGGCCCTTCGTAGCTTGGATGTCTTCTTGGTTGAGGGCGGGGGTTTGAAACTTCACGCCTCGTAACAGCATTGACTTGTGGACATGAGTTGATCGTGGCATATCATAATGGACGCTGATAATTATGTTAGACGCCATATTTAGGTAGAAAGGGGGCTATGATGCAACGTACCTGATTGAGCGATCCTCATCGAGACTTGGCATGCTATTGCCATCCAGCGGATACGTCAGCGAACCATGGGGAAGGTAGACATCATTCTTCTCAACCTTTCCAGCCAGACCCTCGCTAACACGGGGGTTAAGTTGGTACTGAGGGGAGCCCTGCTTCTTGGAGTAGAAATGCGTAGCAATGTCATCGTAGAGGCTTTGGTGGGCCTCAGAAACAAGCAACACATCGTTCCCAACCGTATTTCGAGCTGCAACTTCTGGTGGTAGTAAGGGATATCTTTTCTCCATCGCAGCCAGAAGCCTCTTCGCATCTATGAAAGGTAATAGAGCAACGCCTTGCCAGGCGAATTTCTTGCCGTTAAGGTCAATAGGAAAATCAGGAGGGTAAAATTCGATGATTTCACTGTCTTCGTTTGTCATCAAGTCGTGGAAGACGTCAGGTATAGTGTGCCTGGATGCAGCGGGCATGACACCCATCAGTTGCTCAAATGGTTTGAAGATTCGGCCCTTTTCAAAGCCAATTTTCATATCAGCCAATCCAACGAAATCCGCAGCGAACGGTGCATAGTGGTATGGATAATACCATTCCCAGGATGGGCAACCCTGAAAATAATATAATAGTACCCATGCCAAGCCTTCAACGTAAGCTTTTGCAACTTTGTGGCGGAACTCAGTGTCTCTCGGGTCTACTTTGAACTTCTGTTCGTAGTAACGGTCGGCATAACCATCTTCCCACAAGCGAACATTGTCGACTGCAGCCTCGTCAACGGGAGCACTTGGAGTAACCGGCTCCGACGTATCTGTCACGGGCGTGTTGGACCCCTCGTCCTCGATCAGGTCAGCCTTTCTCTTTCCTAGAGCTGAGATTGGAGACCCCGCTAAAATGTTATTCTCGAAAGAAGCTGCCACAGTCTCAACAACTGGCGAGGCCGAAGAAGTATCCTCCACTGGCTCTTTTGCCCCAGCTAACTGGCTCTTCAGAGCAGCTGCTGCACTTTTATTAGCTGCATTCGCCTTGTCGATCGCTCCACGATTGACGACCATTTCGTGCGTGATAGAACGAGCCTCTTTGGAAATGCTGGAGGTGACATTTCCAGGGACTATAAGCGGGAAATCGACCGGGGCATTCGAAGGTCTTCCGGGGAACCTTCCCTTGTTCGGAGTATCGTTTCTGCCGCCACGTCCACTATTTTGCTCCTGGAGCTTTCGCCGCTTAGCATTAGCATCCCGACGCTCTTCTGTTTGACGTCTGCGGCGAAAAATTGCGTCCTCCTGTTTAGCCAGTCCATCCAGAATGAATTGTGCCCGCTCCAGGTCGACATGGCCATCCTTCGTCACGTAGCCTCCCATGTGAGGGATATTGTCACGCCAAATGGCCATTAGGGTATCGATACCGTTCTCGCGAATTTCGAGACTCGGCAAGTGAGGCAAGAAATCGTTTCCAACGAAAAAGCACATGAATACCCAGTCATCGATGGCTCTCTCTAAGTCAAATCGAAAGGGCTGGTTAGGGACGTAAAGTTCAGCTTCAAGATACTCTCGTAGTATTGATACATGTAGCCAAATAAAAGGCTTCAATGGTTGAACTGTATCTTTCTCGTCAAACTCGCCGTCCTTTTCTTTTGCCTGGCCCCGACATTCCCTCGCCTCGTGTCCTTTCTGGTTGCATAATCTACATGTTCGAGCCTTGGAGTCCTGGAAAAAGACATCTTCACGAAGAACACGAAAGTGTGGCTCATGCGTAGCCAACCCCAACATGATAAGGTCGGCATCTAAGCCGTATATTACGTGTCTTGTATTCGGGTCGTGGTCTGGGGAAGATCTTTGGGATCGTACAAACTGCATAATCTTGTGCTCTCCTTCTCCAGGCACGGTAGCATCCGATAGGATGACCTTGACCTTTGCCCATGCAGGGTCTGTATTGAGTTTATAGGCCGTCCAATAACGTAAGCTTGCTGCAAGAATATCCATGAATGGCGTTCCTGGCGTAATGGCATTAGAATCCCACGTTTTTGTGACCATTGCCTCAGACGTAGATTCTTCGACTTGTCCCCCTGCTTGAGACCTCAGCATCTTCAGTAGTTCTGCTTTGTCCTCGTCCTTCTCCTTGGCTTCTTGTGCGGATCGGAAACGCCTCGACCGTTGTTGGTTCATCTTTGCTCGTGGGGCAACACCATCTGAATTCTGTTAGAAAGCTATGAAGCTACAAAAAAGAAGCGTATTGTGGCAAGGAACATACCAACGGCTATCATTAGTAACTTTCGAGGCCGGACCATATTGAACACTCGTTCGGTGTACTTGAAAATCTCAAGCATCATTTCCTCCTCATTGGCCGGAGGAGGCCTATCTTCAGGATGGGAGCATGGATGAACAATTCCATTCATGTCAAGATAGAGATTGTCGAACTCTTCTCCATTTGGATTCGGCTGAGTAGCATCAACCGGTATGGCGACGTTGTCAACATCCTTTGGATGATCCTCTATGACGGGAGATAGAATTTTGGGGTATTTTGTGGAAAGCCACTTGAAAGCTGCTGGAATACCCATTTCCCTGGAAGTTCACCGCTGTTGATGAAGTGGCAGAACTAGAGTGCTGTTGCGACTCCGAAGTTCTTGATATTTTTTATCAGGCTACGAGTCGCGTCAAACAATGCGACAAGTCTGGGCCGCTTGTCGATAAGAAACGATATCGTCACGTGATTGACATTGAGAGCCTCACGAATAACAATTTCGCAAACTACAAACAACAAGCAGGAGATACATGAGTTTATTCTCCAGCAAATGTTAGAGTATTATGAATTTAGCATATGCTGCATGTGTGTGAAAATTAATACCCATATTTGTTTATAACATCATCCTCCCTTTGAAACCTTACTCTTTACAGCCGAACTACCAAGGTACGCGAAATGCAGGACAGGCACGGCCAATTTTGGTGTGTGCTGCCGCTCATTACGACAGGTCTCCTCAATAGCTCATTAATTTTGGATTTCTACAGTAACGAACCACCAACCAAGAAGCATATTGGAGCTTCGTGTCAGTCTGCTGAAGCCTTTTTGTATGGAGCCCAAGTTTTATCCCAATTCGCGTCTCGAACGTAGGCAACAAGAGACTAACTGAAATACAGTTTTTTATTGTGTTTTCGGGTCATTCGAGAGCTCTCTTCGTGGACACTCTGTTGTCTTTTACATCGTATACGAGGCGCTATTACTCGTCTTGCCTTAATCGATATGCTATACGAAATATAACATTGAATTGAACTCAATGGCCTTTTGGAAGAGGTTATAAAGAAGAAATGTTCGGAATCGCACAAGGGCCCACAAAACAGACAGCCACTGATGCTATCAATGTCTTCAGTGGCCGGCTTCAGAGCGCGACGCTCCTTGAAGATAGGCGGAATGCTATTCTTGGCTTAAGGAGCTTTGCACGCCAATTTCCGGCGTCAGTGGCCTCGGGGGCGCTCCGAGGCCTCATTGGAAGTTTAGGCAAAGATGTCGAAGATGTGGACACCGTAAAGGTTGTGCTTGAAACGCTTATAATGCTTTTCAACCCCGATGAAGGCAGCCCAGAAGCCTCTGAAGAAATCTCGTTGTGGTTGGCAGACGAGTTTACTCAACGCCAAGATAACATTACCATACTACTTGATCTGCTGGAAAGCAGTGATTTCTATTCCAGACTGTATTCCCTGCAGTTGCTCGGGGAAATCCTGTCGGCTAGGTCAGAGCGTACGGAGGAATGTATATTTACCGCCCCTCTTGGAATTTCGCGATTAGTGGCTATACTAGACGACAGGCGCGAGGTAATCAGAAATGAAGGCTTAACCCTACTCACTTACCTCACTCCTCATTCAACAGAACTGCAAAAGCTGGTCGCTTTTGAAAATGCTTTTGACAGGATCTTCACCATTATAAAGCTGGAAGGCGCACTGTCCCGTGGAGACAGGGTCGTTGAAGACTGCTTGATCCTCCTCGCCAATCTACTTCGTATGAACGTCTCAAACCAGTCGTTTTTCCGAGAAACTGGATGTACCCCAAAACTAGGGCAGCTTCTCAGTGATGCTCTGGAAACAGAGGAACAGGAGGAGGCAGTGGCCGAATGGGCTCAAGTGCAACGCAACCGCAACATCTACGCTCTCCTTGCCGTTCTTAGGTTATTCCTTGTGAGAGGCGCTGCTGGAACTCTAGCGAACCAAGCCTCCTTCTGGCAGCATGGTGTTCTTAAAAGCGTCTTGCAACTAGCATTCGATCGGTCAACCGAAATGCGGATAAAGTCGGAGGTGAGCTTATTCCGGATCCTATCCAAGTGTGACAACCAACTAATCATCGGGTAGGCCCTCATAACGTGTGGGGATATAATTCGCGGAAACTCCAACCTCCAAGAAGCCTTTGCTCAATTACAGGTGTCAGCAGTGCTGGATGCCTCCACCGCCAATGGCGATGCGAACCCTCAACAAGATCGCGGAACGAAGGTTTATGTAATAGATGGACTTCTCGATCTTACGCTCAGTATTCCGACCCTACAAGCATTTGATGCCAGGCTGGCAGCTTGTGAGTGTATCAAAGCATACATCTATAACCATCCGGCTATAAGACAACACTTCTTCAGGCGGGCCATTGAGGGGCACTCATCAGGGGCGGACGAAACAGCAAACGTCCTGACGACACTGCTCAGGCCAACTAATCGAGATGCACCTACCGACCCCTACAGATACTGGTTTGCTGCGGTCATCGTGTACCACCTCATTTGCGAAGATGGCGATGCAAAGGCCATAGCTATGGGCATTGCTGAGGGGGACACCTCCTCCGGCGAGGAAGAAATTACATGCATACAGACTATTACTGCAAATCTAATAAACGGCCTGCAGAAGGGCGATGACGAAAGAGTCCTTGTGGGCTACTTAATGCTTCTGTGCGGATGGCTATTCGAAGACCCTGATGCCGTGAACGATTTTCTTGGAGAAGGAAGCAATGTGCAGAGTCTAGTTCGTCTTCTTGGGCAAGGGGAAAGGAATATGGTGATTGTCCAAGGATTATGTGCGTTGCTCCTCGGAATAGTGTATGAATTTTCTACAAAGGACTCGCCACTGTCTCGCCCTACATTGCACAAGCTTTTGGTATCCCAGCTTGGAAGGGACCAATATATTGATCGCCTACACAAGCTCCGGAGACACCCATTGCTCCACGATTTTGAAGTTCTACCACAAAAACTGGGATCAACAAGCGTTGGCGCACTACCTGATGTGTACTTCGACAGCGTTTTTGTGGACTTTGTGAAAGACAACTTCAGTAGAATTCAACGAGCTATTGATCGTGATCCTGGGCTAGAGATACCTGTCATCTCAAATGGCATACAAAAAGGGATTTCCAGAGAAATGGTGGATTCACTTCGTTCACAGTTAGAAGAAAAGGAGCAGACTCTTGAGAAAGTGCAGTCGACATTGTTGTCACTAGAAAGGCAATTAGATCAGGAACGGGCGGATAACAGAAAAGCAAAAGAGACGGCGACGCAGGACACCGCGAAGTTACAAAACATGAACGAGACGCTACAGCACCATCATAATCAAGAGATAAGGTATGGCGCTGTTCCTCCATTTTTAGTATCTTTACTAATTGAACTAGTAAATTAAGGACTGAACTACAACAAACCGAGGAAACTTCTGCGAAGAAGTTGCATCTGGCACAACGTGCTGCCGAAGACAGCTCCGAGCGGGTTAAAAGAAGGACAGATGCTGAGATTGCAGATCTGAAGCAAACTATAACCTCATTACAATCTAAATTAGAAAAGGTAGGAGGAATCAGCCTTCCAAAAATTATCTACTAACACCCAATAGGCCAGCAAGGACCATTTGCAAGATCTGCAGACTGCGCATGATGAGTATTCCTCACAACTTGAGGAACAGGTGCTTCGTGTACAGCGAGCAGAAGATAAAGCAAGAGATTTGGAAAGCAGCGAAAAGGCGGCCCATGAACGAACTTTAAAGGTAAACAAGACTATCCAGTTCCAGAAGATCTGTGCTAACGGTTTGCTTAGGCCGAATCATTGGCAGCCGAAAGCGAGCTGCAAAAAGCTGCGGTCCAGGCCGAGCTAGACGATCTGCTTATGGTATTCGGGGATACAGAAGATAAACTTTCGCGCTACAAGGTACTGTGCCCTATTCGCCGTGATTTACGTTGGCATAGGTCAATAGCTAACGCCCATTTAGGAACAACTTCGAGAGCTTGGGGAGGCCGTTTCAGATGGGGAAAATGATGACGAGGGTGATGATGATAAGGACTGACAGATTCGCCAACCTGTACAGACAGCGAGTTGATATCGAGTCAATCGAGGTTGGTGGGAGAGCATTATATTACCAATTTGGTTCTATTTGGCTTGGTTGACCTCCTGTTTCCCCCCTTGGGCTGTCAATTGTGGTATACTATATCCAGTTCTCATATCTGGTGTACATATAGAGCCCTTCTGAATAAAACCAGCCGCTGTAGTAGCGGAAGGATAAATAAAAGGTCCCAGATGAGTGGGTTACTGTACCGTGATCTGAGCCGTACAAAATATGCATGGGATGAAGCCAGACGAAATCATGATTAGTCAGCCTTCAACACTTCACCACTGTTTGTACTCGCCATTTCGCCCTAAAGGCGGGGTAGATAAGGAACCCCCCACACGATAAACCCAGAGAACTGACCACAAATTCAGGAGCCTAGAATCATCTCAGGTAAATAGTAGTAAAGACATGGAATATAATTGAATAGTAGTTAGTATACTTTTGGATGTAGCTGTACTAACCCCATGTTTGTTTGCAGCTTAAGTTGTAAAAATGTACTGGGCTGTGTTTGTTTTGGGGATGTTAGCCCAGTGAGTCAAATTATGAGTCGAAAAATCTGCCACCTAAAACTTGTGCTCATGTTCACTCAATCACAACTTGGCCCACCAACCTTTGGTTCTGCCTCTTACTACTATAGTGGTGCGCAGCTACTCTCTGCACCATCAAGGTCATTTTCTCTCCGGAACCCAACCCTCACATATTACAGCTGAAGGCGACGTTTCTATCAAAGACGCTTAACATGTCGGTCGACTTCCCGAAGGAAGAGGAGGCTGTGTTACAGCGATGGAAGGAGATCCAAGCATTTGAAAGACAGGTGAGCAAATAGAAATGGACACTGAGATTGTAGACCAATGTTGACAAATTCAAGGTCGAGCTATCCAAGGGACGCAAGCCGTACACTTTCTATGATGGGCCACCTTTTGCGACGGGGTTGCCGCACTATGGGCACCTATTGGCCTCGACAATCAAGGATATTATTCCCAGATATTGGTCCATGAAAGGCTACCATGTCGAGAGACGTTTTGGCTGGGACACCCATGGCCTGCCGATTGAGCACGAAATTGACAAGAAGCTTGGAATATCCGGTAGAGAAGCAGTCATGAAACTGGGACTGGACAAATACAACGCCGAATGCAGAGCTATTGTCATGAGATATTCAGCAGAATGGCGTACAACAATCGATCGATTGGGACGATGGATCGATTTTGATAATGATTATAAGGTATGGGATATATTTAGTTCTCCGCTGCTCGAGGACTAACTGTGCTGCAGACAATGGACCCGACTTTCATGGAGTCTGTCTGGTGGGTTTTCAAGCAAATCTTTGATAAAGATGCGGTGTACCAAGGGTACCGTGTTATGCCCTATTCAACGGTCCTCACAACGGCGCTCAGCAACTTTGAGGCGAACCAGAATTACCAAGACATTCAAGACCCCGCCGTTGTCGTCTCGTTCCCACTCCTGGACGATCCAGAGACTTCCCTGTTAGCTTGGACCACCACTCCCTGGACCCTTCCATCACACACTGGCCTATGCGCCCACCCGGATTTTGAATACATCAAAATCCGAGACGAACTGTCGGGGAAAAACTATATACTACTGGAGAAGCTCCTGGGCACTCTTTACAAAGACCCAAAGAAAGCAAAGTTCAAGATCATCGAAAAGATCAAGGGTAGTGCAATGCTGGGATGGAAATATCAACCGCTGTTTGATTATTTCTACGAAGAATTTAAGGACTACGGATTCCGTGTTTTCAACGCGACGTATGTTACTGATGACAGTGGTGTTGGCATTGTCCATCAAGCACCTGCCTTCGGTGAGGAGGATTACAATCTTGCTCTTGAGTTTGGAGTCATTGATAAATCCCGTGGCCCACCAAACCCCCTGGATGAAACTGGGCACTTCACATCAAAAGTTCGAGATTTTGAAGGGCAGCATGTCAAAGCTGCTGATAAAGCTATCATAAAGTACCTTAAAGGCACTGGACGCCTCATTGTTGACTCTCAGATCAAGCATAGTTACCCTATGTGCCCACGATCCGATACCCCTCTCATCTACCGCGCTGTACCATCTTGGTTTGTCAAAATTCCCGAGATTGTGCCGCAGATGCTTGAAAACATCCAAGGCTCTCACTGGGTCCCATCCTTCGTGAAAGAAAAGCGCTTTGCAAGTTGGATTGCAAATGCTCGAGACTGGAATGTTTCTAGAAACCGCTACTGGGGAACGCCAATCCCACTTTGGGTCAGTGATGATCTGGAAGAGCGAGTTTGTATTGGAAGCATTGCAGAGCTCAAAGAGCTTAGCGGATATGAAGGCGAGATAACTGATCTACACCGAGACAAGATCGACCACATTACTATTCCCAGCAAAATGGGCAAAGGAACTCTGCACCGTATCGAGGAAGTTTTCGACTGTTGGTTTGAGTCTGGAAGCATGCCATATGCTAGCCAGCACTATCCCTTTGAAAACGAAGACAAATTCAAGGCATCTTTCCCAGGAGATTTCATTGCGGAAGGATTGGATCAGACCCGCGGATGGTTCTACACTCTTCTTGTGCTTGGTACGCACCTCTTTGGAAAGTCGCCTTTCCAGAATTGTGTTGTGAATGGTATAGTTTTGGCGGAAGACGGGAAGAAGATGTCCAAGAGGCTAAAAAACTACCCCGATCCAACTATTGTTATGTCCAAATATGGCTCGGACGCGCTGCGTTTATATCTGATCAACTCTCCGGTTGTACGAGCTGAGCCACTCCGCTTCAAAGAGGCTGGTGTAAAGGAGGTAGTTGCAAAGGTTTTACTACCCCTTTGGAATAGCTACAAGTTTTTCGAAGGGCAAGTTGCTCTGCTGAAGAAGGTGGAAGGTGTTGATTTCATCTTCGACCCAGCCTCCGAGTCGACAAACACAAATGTGATGGATCAGTGGATCTTAGCGAGCTGCCAAAGTCTACTCAAATTCGTCAACGAAGAAATGGCTGGTAAGTTAAATATCTCTTCACAGTGTACCATACTGACTGTTCGAAAGCATATCGCCTGTACACAGTCGTCCCACGCCTTCTTGACCTAATTGATACTACGACAAATTGGTACATTCGATTCAACAGAAAGCGCCTGAAGGGCGAATTTGGGCTTGATGACACCATGCACGCCTTGAACTCGCTATTCGAAGTCCTCTTCACTCTTACCAAAGGCCTTGCCCCATTCACACCCTTTATAACTGAGAACATCTACGGCCGCCTTCTGCCCCACATCCCCAAAGAGTTGCGTGGAGAGGACGATCGCAGTGTGCATTTCCTCCCCTTTCCAGATGTTCGAAACGAGCTGTTCAATGAAGAAGTTGAGCGCCGCGTCGGACGCATGCAGCGAGTGATCGAACTGGCTCGGGTTTCGCGTGAAAGGCGTGCCGTAGGCCTGAAAACGCCGCTAAAATCACTTGTTGTTATACATCCAGATCCAGTGTACTTGGAAGATATTCGCTCGCTGGAAGGATACATCACCGAGGAACTCAATGTTATTAACCTGGTACTGTCATCAGACGAGGAAAAGTATAACGTGCAGTACAGTGTCTCGGCGGACTGGCCAGTATTGGGCAAGAAGTTGAAAAAGGATGTGCAAAGGGTTAAAAAGGCGCTTCCTGGCCTGACGAGCGCCGAGGTCCAACAGTTCGTCGTCAAGAAGACGATTACAGTTGATGGAATCGTGCTAGGAGACGGAGATTTGCACGTTAAGCGCAGCCTAAAGGAGGATGACTCGTCGAAAAACCTCGAGACAAACACAGACGAGGATGTCCTAGTCATCCTCGATGCTGCATTGTACCCGGAACTTGCAGAGGAGGGGTTGTCCCGCGAGATCATCAACCGAGTGCAGAGACTGCGAAAGAAGGCAGGCCTCCAGCCTACAGATGATGTCAAGATGGAGTACAATGTTCTTGCTGACCCAGATAATCTTGGGCTCGCCGAAATATTCAAGAC
This sequence comes from Pseudogymnoascus sp. BL549, assembly GCA_001630585.1. Lineage (NCBI taxonomy): Eukaryota > Fungi > Ascomycota > Leotiomycetes > Thelebolales > Thelebolaceae > Pseudogymnoascus > Pseudogymnoascus sp. BL549. The sequence goes on from LNAR01000088.1 coordinate 23,245, forward strand.
CCAGGCGAAATCTATCGAAAAGGCCCTTCGTAGGCCCGTCGACCAACATGTTGTGACGGAAGTCGATGGCGTGGCCACTACTAACGCAGAGCAGCTTATCATGGAAGAGGAGCAAGAGATCCAAAAGGCAACTTTCATGCTTAGGTTGGTCAAACTTTGAGAGGGTTCAATAGTTGGTACCGAAAGGATCGTATTCAGTATGGTAGAACTATGGATAAGACGCACCCTTTAAATAGGTAGATTGCCTTCAATACATTACTGCCCTTGTGATAGCACTATTTAGTTTCTATAAAATCGCGAAACCTCTCTTGCCCTGCAAATATTTTACGGCTTCCTCGAGGCTGCCTGCTTATTGTCAATATCCTGTGCCAATACTGTCATATCAAGAGGAAATACTGACAACATAACAATCTTTTAAACGTAAAAATTCTTTCAGACACTTGTCCTTGTGGACATGATTGTAATCCTCTACTATGCATTTCCCATAAACAGACGCCTACAAATCATGTTAACTGAGTATCACGTGCTGTGAAGGAGTGGACGAACTTGGCCTGAACACTGAGCAACAGCTTTCGCAAAAGTCTCGATAGGTCTGGACCTGCCTGGCATCGTGGGCTTGAAAGGAAATATATGCTTCTGCTGGGGTGCGTTCAGAAGTGTTGAACCCTAGAAGGGAAATCTGTTGTGGTCGATTTGTGATGCGTAGTTTCGTCGATTCTATCCACGCAAAATATATCACGTGCAGTTATTTGGCGCGCGTTGTGGTAATTGAACATGAGCGCGGTCGCGTTCCCCATCCCACACCAAACAGTGAGTTCCGCGACAACGCCTGGAGAGAGCACCGTTGCGCTTCACAACAAATCAAGCAGAGACGTGATATTCTGCCATGCAATCCTCAAACTACATGAAGCTACTCTCCCCTGTTGTGTTTAATTTATGCACTATGTGGTATAATTGGAATCAACTTGCGGAACTGTACTGATCACTTGTCGCGGGACGTTCTGGCTCATGTCCTCCAAAACAAGCCACAGCAAACTCGCAAAGAAGCCGGAGCTGTACTATACAAACGAAGGTATTCACGCCGATTTCTCTATCTTAATAGGAGCTAATCCATTTTGCGATTGTAGATGTTGCCATCCTGTACGACATCGTTTTACACGCCGAAGAGCTTCTGGAGAGCCTTCCAGAATCGGAAAGGATCCCAACGAACGCGCTATTCCAGGCATATTATGCGATACTCCCAACTATCGGCATTAATGCTGATCACGACAACCGGTATGCGCGTGTTATCTTCAAGGTTGGAGGGAGGCGTGGCGGGGGTTCTCTGTATAACAAATTTGAGCATGTGCTTTCGGAGATGGGCATCGAAATCCAGTTCGACCAAGTCGAGGAGGAGGAAGGTCGCCACGCGCTTCATGGAGTTTTTGAAGACTCCAGTTTTGACATGCTGCAAAAATCCGACTCCAGTCTTGTTGGTAGACCAGATGGCGGGCACCCAAAAAGGCGGAATTCCGAAACATCCATCTGGACTATTGGGAGCGGAAAGGACAATGGTATCCTCAGGCGGCCGCGATCCAATTCCCTTCAATCAAAGCCCCGCCCGGAACTCATCGACAACAATATCCTCGAGACAATATGGCCCCCTACGACATTCCCGACTTCCACCTTGCCCGATCTCCATAAACCCTTCGAGCGAGATGATAACGTCCACAGAATTGGATCCTGGTTAACCACGGAAGTAGATACCAATGGACTATCTGAAGCCTCTCAACGCACGAATTATAATCAAATTTCGCAAGAAAAGGTTATATCACCAAGAAGAACCACAGAGAGTGGGGGCGATACCGCTAGCATACCCTTTGATACGGATGAGCAACGACCATTCGCGCCGACTGGCCACAACATGGATCATCTGCAAGAAACCCACGTATTTCCTATACCTTTGGCGACGTCCAGAATCCACATCAGCGCAGTCATCGAGAACAGAAGAGCGTTCTTTCTCCATAACCGGAACCGCACTGTGCTTCTCGACAAACTGGCATGCTGGCGACAGAAGGCCAGCGAAGTTATTGCAGGGAATAGCAACCTTGAAGCACTGGCTAGGAGCAGAGATAGATATGTTCTCCTGAAACAAGGGCTTGAAACATGGATTACTGCTCTTCGTGAGAGACGTCGGGTCCTCGAGACGGAGCGTTTTTTTTTTTTCCTTGAACGACGTGCCAAACGGGCCCGAGATATTTTCTTGCTTGCAAAGGGCTTTACTCACTGGGCTACGACCGCATCCGACGAAATCCAGCGGACTTCAGTGGCCCGAAGGCACATATTAAGAACCCGATTCTTTAAGGCTTGGCGGGANTTCTTGCTTGCAAAGGGCTTTACTCACTGGGCTACGACCGCATCCGACGAAATCCAGCGGACTTCAGTGGCCCGAAGGCACATATTAAGAACCCGATTCTTTAAGGCTTGGCGGGAAATCACAGCAGTCAATGAACTTAAAGTCCGCCGTCACACTCTAAAGAAGTTTTTCAGCGCCTGGCGACGACGCCAAGAATTTATATCATCGACCTCTGATCATTCCATTGCGGTGTTTCACGGAAACGTTGTGGTACGTGTATTTTGGCTCTGGCTCTGGTCCTCCCGTGAGAGAACGGCCCCTACGTGGTGGGCAAAACGGGAAACACGAAGGCAGATGGTTTCGTGGACAACCAAATTAAGGACAATAAGAGAAATGGATGCAGTTGGCCAATATTACCACCAGGAAAGATCAAAGAGATTAATATGGGGCATATGGGCTAGGAAGGCGCGGGACTTCACCGACATGAATGATGCAAGTCTGCTAGTACGGAAAAGGACCTCCTGCGTTACTGCTCTTAGATACTTGCGTAACGCTAATACGCTGCTTCCGTCTTCGAGGCATATACAATCGAAGGTCAGATATGGCCTTCTCGTCAAATTATTCAATATATGGCGTCTGCGGACTGCTCAAGAAAGACAAGCCCGCGATCTTGACCGCCACAAGATAAAAAGGGAGGCCTGGACAGCCTGGAACGACAAAATACGATGCCAGTACTTGCAGCTGCGCATTAGTGATAGGAATCTCCTCCAAGCCCTCTATAAATGGGTTCTGGCAGAACGCCTTATCCTTGCACGCCGCCTTTCAAACCAAAAAATGGTCCGGACTATATTTGAGCGTATGCTACTGACCTCTGCGAGGTCGGTTGGCACAGTGTCTACTGGTATCCTTGCTGCACTGCAGTTTCGGGAACGGAATGACAAACGGTCTATTATACGCAGATGGGTTTCGAATTTGAAGGTAAACAGGGGCCTTCAGCAACTCGCTATCCAAAGACATACTTACCCTGTTCAAACTGCCATGCTTAACACATGGTCGCGGAATCTGAATGAGCTGCGCCAGTTACAAGTGTGGGCTATTGATGCCAACTTTTACTTCGCTGCGACTACGGCCCTTAAAAATTGGCGAGATGCGGCGGAAACATCTCGGAGAGAGAAGCGGCGAACCGCGTATGCAAGTGTACGCCGCCAAAACAAACTAAAGCTTGCTTCGAGGGTGCTTTATACTTGGAGTAGCCGGTCTAAGTCTGTGACGAATATGGAGAACCTTGCATCCGAATTTCGTGACAACAGGATAAATAATCATCTTGTTGATACTTTGGCTCGCTGGCGAGCCCGGAAGCTCGAGTTGTCGCGGTTAGAGTCTATCCAATTGCCAACTATTTTGAGGATCAGATTCATTCAGTGGAAATCGGCCTCTAAAGAATACTACCGCTTGGATGTTCTTGCCAGCGAATTCAGCGAGGAAAATTTATATATGGCTAGCATGAAGAAATGGGGCCGTCTTGCCTTGCAGTTTAGAGCCCATCAACACCTCGTATCGGAGCTTCATGACAAGCATGCCAGAAGAGCAGTTCGCAAAATGATCTTGCACTGGCGACAGCAACTGTTCGACTATGAAGGCTCGGGGTCTGCTAGCCTAGCTGGAACCAAGGCTGTCACAAACCGCAATAGTAGCAGATTTGGTTTTGCAGAGGGGTCCGAAGCCTATTCTGATAGAGGAGATGTTGGCCCTGGGTACTTAACACACAGGGATGACGGGTTTTTAAACCCAACACCAGGACGAGGCTACCTCAAAACGCCCTCCAAGAGAACGTTCATTAGTAGGACGGCAAACCAGGCATCCACCACACCAATTGCACCACTGTCGACCCCCTATGAAAGACAGTTGCGCGCGGAACTCTCTGGCCGCTTGTTCCAATCCCATTCTCGGGTTTCGAACGACAATCAACCAAACATCAGCGAAGGATTCGAAGATTTAAGGAATAGGCAATGAATCTGGATGAGCAACGGTATTTGATACATCAATCAGACTTTGATTAGGAGTCTTAGATTTTAAGTTAAACCACAGACCGTAACCTTCGCAGGAAACATGATCAAAGCGAGCTGCTACGAGTAAATTATAATACTTGAGACCCCTTGTGTTCCTCAATGGCGGTCTCATATGCTAAGCCATAGTTTAAAAATAGACAATTTGGTCAACACTGGTGCATTTCTCCTGTAGTACATGTCACGTGATTATGCAGCTAACTTCGTCACTCATCTTGGCGGGTAGCGGCGGGTACGTAACAGCTAGGGATTGACAGCCTTGCCTTATCTGTTGTTTATGACCAGTCGCGATTCAAAAGTATAATGCTGGGCTCATCTCAGTCTCTCCTTTTCCAGCTACTGTAACGAACTGCGGCCGACGGCAAGCATCAGCTTCAACCACTGGGAAGTTTTATTGTCAGTATTCTACAGCAAATGAGAGCCATTTGGCTACCGCATTCAGGAATCTGAGAGGTTGCGGGAGAGCATAGTATTGCCATGATCGCGAATCTTTAGTATGAGAGCAGTTCTGCCAGGCAAGCCACAGGCCAGGCTGCAAGCTGTTTGCATCGGGTATTGGGATAGCAGACAACTCGCTGTAAGTAGCACGCTTGGTTTTGCTGGGTTGTGTCTAATAATTGTCCGCCACAGGCATATATTACTGGGAATGCATTCGTTGTCCTCGAACCTCCAACAACTCTTCTCCAAACGGTATATGATGAAGACCCGTCGTTTCTAATAGCCATCGCCTTTGATGAAGCTACCGGCAAGATATCGACATGCACTGAGCGTAGCGTTCGTATTTACCAGCCATATGGGCAAAACGAAGGGGCCTTGAAAGTTTGTCGCAGCTCTGCTCCCAGAAATAACTTCTCTGACTGTTGTTAGTGGTCACTTCAAATTTCCATTCCTGTCGACGACCTCGACCAGCCGGTTACTACACTCTCCTGGGGTGGCATTGGCGAACTTCTTGTAGGGAGCTTGTCTCTCTCGCTATACTCGACTGAAAATGGCCTCGTGAAGCTTTGGTCCAAGGCAGTTGCGAACCCTGCCAAATTTGCCTGCCTTTCTTATGACTCGGGATACATTGCTTCAACAGGAGCTCACGATCGTTTGGTAAAACTTTGGAGAAGGTTGTCGTTTGGGTCCGATGATGTACGATTCGACTTGACATATCTTCCGCATTCTCAGATGGTGACCAACGTACGCTGGCGACGCCCCTACCATCTCGATCAAACTGTTGATAACGTCTTATATACTGTGTCTGCCGACAAGGTGCTCCGCATATGGGCTGCCACAGACACCCATGGGCTACGGATATTTCAGTTATGGGGCCAAATAGACCTCGAAGAATCAATCCAGCCCCGTTCACTAGTGCCAGGTAAAACCATGAAATACCGATACACCAGCTTTATCGATGGCCGCGATTTTAGGAACTCAGTAAAGCACTCTGTCCAGACAGCCAAGGATTCAGGGGCCACCCATAATCATGACTTGGAACACCTGGTTGAGCTTGCCAATGGGTCTTCCGAGATTTGTATCGTTTTCGATGAACAGGGGAACATGTCAGCGTGGGGGTTGGAGAATATAGGCGGCAAGGCTCGAAAGCCAACAGATATTTTCAACATTGCACACGTTGCAGGGCTAGAGCCGATGCTGCCAAATCTTGACCTGGGAGGCGACTCCTATATCCAATTATATACATACTGCAGCAGGAAGGACGGGATGCTAAATACCATTTGGCATAACTTCGATGGAACTATCCAGCATTTCAACCGCAGCCTGGCTAACTCATTTGATAAAGTATTGCGGTCAAGCAGCATAACACCCAGAGCTATTTGGACGGGTCATTCGCAGCCACTGAAAAAGATGGTTCGAAATATCAGTGGCCGGGCTGTCGTTTCGCGAACTGATGGGAATGAGGCTATCGTCTGGAGACACGAAGATGACGAAAACGGGGTGCCACTCACAGCCCAAAGTTTGATTGGTGTATCAGAACACATACATCGGATCTGTGTGCTTCGCGGAGGAGCGTTTGTTATCCTTCTCCACCACTCAACGATTTCGCTTTGGGACTGTCGACAGCGTTGTGCCCAACGGTTAGCATCTTTGCCATATGCTATCTCGGGAAAGCCACTCTGTGTGCTAGTCTTGCCCGAGGCCCAGGGACGCAGTGACACCGCCCATATTGCCACTATTAGCTCGGAGATGAAAGGTATCGTCTGGGAGTTATGCTTGCCAGCCCCGATACACAAGAGCCGCGAGCGCAATGGCGATAGATTGACGTTCATCAGGGAGTTTTGTACGTTTGACTTGGGTGATGCCGATGATCTGGCTTACGTATTGCCCGTTGATCCTGCGGGATCGCCACCGGTAACATCGGGGTTCCTGGACACGTTCGCGCGAGACGTCGCCGTATCTTATACTCACTCGGGGTTCATACGATCCTGGACGGCCAAAGTAAACCTCAAAGACCAGAGTGTAGACTGGCTCCTTACATGCTCTGTAGAGACAGGGATTCATGAGCCTTCTTTAGCTAGTGGGAGCTCGATTAGAAAGGCTGCTCTAGTAAATTCTGATCGATCAGAATTATCGATATGGGATGTACGAGGGGCCCAGCTTGAATATTCGCAGTCATTCGGATCCTCGGACGGCATTCAAGACCTTGACTGGACCTCAACACCAGACATTCAATCTATATTGGCTGTTGGCTTCCAGCACCGCGTTCTTCTGCTATCCCAATTGAGGTATGATTACCTTAATAAAGGCCCTGCTTGGACTGCCATTCGGGAAATTAATATTCGGGATCTGACCCCTCATCCCATTGGAGACTCGACATGGCTAGGCAGAGGCAGTTTACTCATTGGTGCCGGGAACCAGCTTTTTGTTTATGATAAAACATTCAATGTTCCTGCTTCCATCGCAGCAAATCTCCAACTTCCTTTGCGGAAGGAAGGCCAGTGGGATCTTTTCGACGCCGTGACACGACTTAATGGTCCTCTGCCGGTATTCCATCCACAGTTCCTTGGCCAGTGTATTCTCGCTGGCAAGTTGACTATAGTCCAGCGCATACTTCTGGAGCTTTACCGAACTCTAAAATCCCACTTAGAAGGGGAACACATTGATAATCTGTTGGGCATGGACCTTGAAGACTTCTACACCCACTCCCAAAGGGTTTGCATACCCGTTCCAAAGGAGTACACGCGAGACTGATCTATATAGGTAAAAACATCGAAAAACGAGCCCGGATCAGCCTTTACGGATTTCTTCCAAACAGAAGACATGGAAACCTTGACCGAGGATATTGCCCTAGCGCTGAACGAAAAACTCACGACAGTGGCAATACCTCAGTTATCAGGGCCACTGCAGATTCAGCTTGCAGATACTGTCGAATGCGTTGCTATAGTCGAGAAGCAGCGTCGTTCTATGGATGACAACGCCGCAAGGTTCATGCTTTTCTTCCGTCAGCACGCCCTTTATAAAGGTCGTGTGAATGAAGTACAACTGTCATGGAGAGAAATTAACTGGGCATTCCACAGCAACAGCCAGGACATATTAACTGATGTTGTCACTCGGCAATTTCATGGCCGAGTGCTTTGGGAGCATGCGCGTGAGAGTGGCTTGTTTATGTGGATTACTGATTCCACGGCGTTGGTACGCACCATAGCCCCATCCCATCCGTACTAACCACGAGCTTACAAACAAACAGAAAGAACAGTTCGAGATGATCGCGCGCAATGAATACACAAAGTCGGACGAGAAGAATCCCATTGATTGCAGCCTATTCTATATTGCGCTAAAGAAAAAGGCTGTCCTTCAAGGCCTTTGGCGAATGGCTGGCTGGAATCGTGAACAGACAGCCACCCTAAAACTTCTCTCAAACAACTTTCAGGAGGAAAAATGGAAAACAGTTGCTTTGAAGAACGCGTATGCCCTGCTTGGGAAGCATCGTTGTAGTGAGTATTGGCGAACCCGCCTCGTGGACGGTCACTGATCAACCACACAGTGTATGCTGCAGCATTCTTTTTATTAGCAGACTGCCTCAAGGACGCCGTAAATGTATGCCTCAACCAATTGAAAGATCTTCAATTGGCGATCGCAATCACTCGAGTGTTCGAAGGCGACAACGGTCCAGTATTAAGAGAACTTCTGGAAGAAAAAGTTCTCCCTTTGGCAGCACAGGAGGGCAACCGTTGGCTGGCCTCGTGGGCATTCTGGATGCTCCACAGGAGAGACATGGCAGTACGAGCACTTGTTGTAAGTGATTATCCCGTCACAAAAAGTGGAAGCCATTTCACAATTCTAATTCGGGATAGGCCCCTGTATACACATTGGTCGAGACGCCCCAATCCCCAGATATGCAGTCGAAGTTATATCTTACAGACGACCCTGCGTTGATAATCCTCTATTCGCAGCTTCGCCAAATGACATTGCAGACATTACGAGGCGCTTCACGAGTCACTCCAAAGGTTGAGTGGGCGTTCGTTCTGCACAGTGCCAGGCTATACGACCGCATGGGTTGCGATGTCCTTGCTCTAGACCTTGGTATGTCCATCGAATAAAATGCCCATACTGTTTTGACTAGATATGCTGACAATACAGTCCGCAATTGGGAGTTCTTACTATCGGACTTCCCTCTTAATTCCTTCAATGACGACATCAATCCGCGAAGCGCACCGTTTCGGCGCAGAGATTCTCTGATTATTGCAGATCTTCCGCCTTCTAATAATTTAATAGCGAAGGGCTCTCCAAGTACATTTATAGAGCCAGAAGCAAATTCACTGCTCGACAGTTTTGGATTTTAAAGCCGGCTGGTTGAGCCGGTGCTGACCGGCCCAGGAGGTTCTCTTTGGCAAAATGCAAATTTCCTGCCTTGCATTCTACTTATCAAAGTACTGTATCATCATCTATATAAATGCACGCCGAATATGTAATCATTGAGTCCCATATGAAGCTCTTGAGACCTCTTTCTGGTAAATAAAGTCCACCTAGTATTTAAGTATTAACGTATGCCCAATGTATGGCGTAAGTAATGTTCGATTGGTATTATAGGTGAGGCACATCCATAGTCGACATGGCTAAGTTTAAGATGCTCACAACACCCTCTCCAAGCACAAAGCCACTCGCGACGACGATAAGGGGAGTCTCTGGTTTCTCCAGGTATGACTTCCAATACCAACTCATGAAACCACCAATTGCCCTCGCGAGGGTGAATGATGGGACATTAAACATTCCTGGATTGAGAAGTTAATGGAGAACGTAATTAACCACGAGCTATAGTACGTACCAACAGCAACAGCAATTCCACCTGGTATGAGTGGGTGCCATTTCTTACCAGTGCCAACTATTCTGGCACATGTCGTTGCTGAAAATATGAGTCCTGTTCCAATTGCCCATTGCCATGCCATTGGAGGCAGCCCTTCCCCAGTCACTAGTCTTGCCGTGAAAATCCAAACATATCCAGTGGGGACCTGAAAAAGATCTCCTGGAACGGGATATACATTCGTGTATAGTTTGTATACAAGCGCGCTTACAACTGCACCCACTGCACTCCCGATTATTTGGCCCCAGAATTGTGCGTTTGGCGCCGCACCTAAAAGGTGTCCTGTCTTCAGATCTTGCATAAGGTCTCCAGCCTGAAGTGCACCGGCCTCAGAGACCGCGCCTGCAATGAGGTTAATTAGCACAGAGTTCTTGTTCGACTGTGGGATTATCAGAGCAAAGAAGAGCTGAGCCAATTTGCTGATTCCAGATACTGGATTAAGATCAGTTTCACCCAAGGCTCGGACCCCCATAACCGACAGCACCAATGCTATCAGAACAGCCGCGACGGTTGCGTAAAGAGGAACTAGCGCCCCAAAAGTGATCCGAATGCATAATATGCAGAAAAGGATCGAGGATATCAATCCTATCCACACAACGCGCCCGCTAACTAGATGCTCCGGAGGGGCATCCATGTCGGGAAGGCCTTCCAGACCCGCAGGCTGTGGTGGTGACTGCAATGACTCCCTGGGGGTGGACAAGTTGTCCGCCAACACTGTGGAGTCTTGCATACCGTCAATTGGCACATAACCAGAGCTCGATGATCCAAAATTGACGATGTTTCTCCAGCTCCTGCCAGCTGTTGCCTTATACACACGATTCATCATGATCCATGCATACGGCGCCACCTGCTTACCGGCAATATAAGCCAGGCTAACGATGGAGTCTGCCAGCATAATCGCCAGTGAGATCCAGATGATCCACCCCTTACTCCCCGCCTCCCAGTCGTCTATTGGCCCCGGAGCCCATCCTTTGTGTTTTGCGAGTGGGGATAGAATGGCCCATCCTAAGATGGCACCTATAAGCATGTGTATAGTAGTGGCTGGCCCCATGATAATTCCTTGGCCAACATAAGCCAGGGAGGGATTCAGTGTCCATAACCAGTTTTGGGCCAAATTCAGGCCAAATACTGGCAGATTCCGAATAACGGGGAAGAAGTAAGTGCCCAAAGTATACAATCCAGATATTGAAAACGATAATATCAACAGTTTAACGCGTTGCACCCAGCTTCCCTTTTCCCAACTCTGGACTTCTTCGATATCCGCTGAGCCTGCTCTAACATGGAGAGCCGATGTGGTTGTACTCTCTCGTGAATTATTAGTCGATTCTCTCGGGGAATTTGATGCATCGCTATAGTATCCGTCGTCGTCGTCGCTTAGCATAGAAGTCGAGCTTTGGGGCTGCGTGCTTTGGGGTTGCGTCTTTTGGGGTTGCGTGCTTTGGGGCTGCATGCGTTGGGGCTGCGTGCTTGGTTTCCAAACTTCATCTTTACCATGCAATACGTTGATCATTAGAGCAGTTGCTGTGCCGGAGGGGAACTTGAGCTTCTCTCTTATGATAACCTGCCGCCTCAATGGCACTGCAAAGACAACCCCAAAAAAGCAAAGTCCCAGGGACCAAAGAATAAGTTTCCAGAGACTGAGGAATAATGGCCCTCCCTCTTCAGGTTTGAGCAGGTAGTTCAGCGCAGGCATCACACCTACAAACCCACAACCTAGTGGCATTGTGCCCATGGATCCAGCCACGGTCTGAACGAGGACATTCTCGACCGGCGTGAACGGGATATCGAGATGTTTCGACAAGGTTTTAAAGAAGGCGAACCCAATCAGCGATGATGGCATGCTCATACTGCTAACCCACCCAGCTACATCTTCGTTAGCCCTGACCATGGAGAATTATGCGCTCAAATAAAAGACTTACTCTGGAGCCCAAAGTACATGTTTGAAAAGCAGATAACTAATCCAACCCCGAGTCCCACCAATATGCCCCGAAGCGTAAAGTTCTGGGGTTCATGCCCATGTTCGGTGAGGAAGTTGAGCTCTTCACTGCGCCGATTCTGCATTCCCCCATCATCCAACTCATCATAAATAACTGGATTATTCAATGCTGAAATGGTCTGGTACGCAGGCTCTGTGGCCCTCCCTCTGTCCGGTGCCATCTCTGTGGTATTTTGCTGGATGGGTGGAAATCGTAGCTTTCTTGCAGTTGCATTGGCAAAACCGGCTCAGGTACGTCGGCAAATAATGCCTTTCTGAAAATATATCCGAAACTATAACATACTAACAGCAGGCCAATATTTCTACATAATAAGACGAGCGGTATAAAGAATTGGAGTTGACTCTTAACTACCTGTACTACCCTGCCGACTCGCGGGTTTGCTTACTCAATCAACCTACCTTATCAATCTTATCGGCAATCAAGCATATTTTAGCGCTTCTCACCGCCTTGGCTAAATGACGTGCAGAGCTACGAATAAGGTGTTGATCGAGTGTCCTCGCTGGTACCAAACCTTCCGAGAATAAGAATCATTATACAATTCCTTTCTCAGTACAAGTGCCATTTCACAAGCGGCTAATTATAATGGGAAATAATTCCACTCCCTATTTTACCATGGTCCATTTTACGTCAAGTAGTATATGGCATTTCATACCTATCTATCTCATCTCATCTTCCAGGTTTGAGTCGTCTTCTCGTTGTCTGGCCCACTAGCCCATGAAAACTTGACGTCCAATGCTCTAGAATTATCGTCTGGCACGGAATACTCAAGGCTTCCCTCCAACGTATCTCCCACCGCAAAGCTTCTGCTGCTCTTCCCCCCCTCATGATCTATGAACATCACGCCTTGCCTCCAATGCGTCTCTTTTCCGAATGGGCCAGTAGTGAATGCTACCCCCTTCTTTTCCTGCTTGGTCCATTCCTCCGCTCTTGCATCGACCGGGACAACATCGCCTCCAGAGGGCATGAAGAATGTGTCGAACCAGATATCGAACCCATCTAGCCTATCGATATCGTTTGTGAATGTAGTCTTCCATGATCTTGTGAAGACCAGGTCCTTCACGGTAGTAGTGTGAAGGCTCAACTGGAGGAAAGGAAAGGCGTCGCCACAAATAGTGCTGCCTGGCATGTGCAGAACTTGAGCATCCTCGCGGATGCCGGCCATCATCGCCTTCATATCGAAGCCATACACATCCCTCCAGAACGAAAAATGATCTGCCACGTAGTCGGCATCGGAAACCGGCGCAACCCACATATTCATATGGCTAGGAACCATGAGCCCATCTGGCTTAAGGTACTTGTCTCTGGCCCAGATGACGCTGTCGAGCATAGCCTCGTATAGTAAACAGTAACCCATCCATTCGCTGACGATAATGTCGACCTTCTCCACTGGCAAGGTTACTTCCTCCACCTTACCTCTCAGGCAAGTGATGGTGTCGGCAAATCCATTGTTGAATATGTTCTCGCGAGCCTTATCAATGATGTCGGAGTTGTCAACAGCAATGACCCGGACAGCGCCAGCCTTCGCACAGAATAAGCTGAGAATCCCAGTTCCACAGCCTACATCAAGCACCACCTTGCCTTTGAACAAGTGCTTGTGTTGATATATAAAATCGCGGTATGCATCGGTCCTGACGGTATCCTTCAACATAGTTTCATGAATGTCTGTTGGGTTGTTTTGTTAATTATGTGGCCGGCCCAGTGTATAATAGTATATGAGACCTACCATTGTATGAATATGATGTGAAGTAGTGGGAATCATCGTCTCTCTTCTCTGCTGCTGGTTCAGCAGGAGCAGTGCTTTGGTCTGCGGAACTATCGTTCCACCGATCCGTCAAAGTTTTCTTTACCACGCTCCTATAGTCCTCGAATTGGAACTGGGTTTTCCGGAGTTCCTCTTCGAGCTCTGCAACGCGTACCAGAAGGTTGCGCTCGTCGGCGACCGGTTCGTCGCCCTGCTTGCTTGCAGGTGGAAGGTCGTCCAGGTTGAAGAGTAACGCATCATCTTGTAGAACAGGCATCATGAACTTATCATCCTCGAAATCGGCCTTTGCAACGTCTGGCAAGGTGGTTTTCCCATCTCGGACAGCGGAGCGTATGTAATTTACCAACCTGATAGTACCATAAAAATCTAGAGAGAATTTATTTCGAACCTCGAGGAAATCAAATCCAAACTTCTCTTTGCAGTATAAAAGCATAGAAGGTACGTCGGTAAATACTTTGTCGTCGAATAAGGAAACAATTTGATCCTGTTCCTCTTGGGGCTCAGCATCTTCCCAACCTTCTTCTTCGTTCAAATCAATGCCAGATGTGTCTGAACCACTATCTAGGACGGACTTTGCAGTTGAAGTCATATCAGCGGGTTTAGGCGCCTGACTAGTCGCAATATCTGTGGCGTTTTCCATTGCTGTTGTGAGAAAACGACCTTTTTATTTTTATGAATATTATTTTTGGTGTGTGCATATTTACAGTTGAAGCGTATTTTTTTTGGCAGTATCACGTGCTGATAATAACCTCTGTACTATTGGCTGTTGTGTTCAAGATGCGCCAATTAGCTTACCTTATCCGATGCTGAAGGACGCCCAGTGTTGGTTCATAATACATGGCGGGTTGAACTGATATGCAACGTGCAATTACTCTAATGCTAGCAACGAACATGTGAATGCTGTTCATCGATGTCTTGTATGGAAGTGGGGGTGGATTATCCAAGGGGTCGTTGTTGCCATCCCCGGGGGGGATAAACTTTGTGGCCGTGCACCTCAGTGACGTTCCAGGCTCTAATGTTATGAATCAAAACAATATAGTAGTTGGGGTTGCCAAACAACGCAGTTAATGAACGCATTTCCAGAGTCACCTATATTGAATACCGCTTGTGTACATCTCGGGTGCTGACACAAAAAGCCATCAGTGGTTTCACGGCGCTCCGCATAGCAAAGACATCAGTTATTTATAGAGCTGGTCTTGACTCGAACTACGAGGACCCCGGCCGCAACGTTCTCCGGAGAAGGGGGCCACAATGTCCTTTCTATTTGGCAGAGGTAGGGCGAGGGCAAGCACAGTGGACTTGCCGAAGCAGGCAAAGGAACAAATCCAGCGACTAGATGGCCCTGGGGGGGCAGCAAAGGTAGGACACAATCGAGGACCTGAATAAGACTGCATACTGATTCTTTTAAGACAGAGGAGCTGTCCAAAACATTACTGCAGATTAAACTTGTGCTGCAGGGAAGTCCAGGTAAATAACAATGGCTCCCTCGACAAAGTAAACGTGCTGACCATCTATTCTAGAGGCAGAGAGTAGCCCTGACCAGGTTTACCAGCTTGTTACGGGAATGATATCGGAAGACTTGCTGTATCTGCTTGCGACGAATCTCCACATGCTATCTTTTGAGTCACGGAAGGATGCACAGAGCATCTTCTCCTACGTCCTTCGATTTCGAGCATCAGGCGCGTCTCCGAAAAGCGACCCTGTTGCCCTTAGCTACGTTATAAGCAACCGACCCGAAATACTGGTGGCACTTTGCAACGGATATGAACATAAAGAGAGCGCAATACCCGCGGGGACTGTACTGAGAGAAGTACTGAAAAACGATGCGGCAGCGGCAATAATATTATATGACGACTCCGGCAATGGGGGCAATGGTTCGAAAGGTCTAACTGGGATACAACCAGAAGTGCAGCAGAGTGGTAACGGTGTCTTCTGGAAGTTTTTCGAGTGGATTGATAAGGGATCCTTTGAAGTGGGAGCAGATGCCTTTACAACATTCAGAGTAAGTCCTGGCCCCAACTCAATATTTCAGGCACAAATTACTCACATGTATGACCAGGAGCTATTGACGAAGCATAAGCAAATAGTCGCACAATACCTGTCGACCAACTTTGACCTGTTTTTTGACAAATATAACAACATTCTTGTAAAATCGGACAGTTACGTTACGAAGCGGCAGTCAATCAAGCTCTTGGGGGAGATACTATTAGACAGAGCCAACTATGCGGTAATGACAGCATACGTGGACCGTGGGGAACATTTGAAAATCTGCATGAATTTGCTACGGGATGACCGAAAGATGGTTCAGTACGAAGGGTTTCATGTCTTCAAAGTCTTCGTTGCAAATCCACACAAGTCGATCGCAGTCCAAAAGATCCTCCTTATAAATCGAGAGCGCCTGGTCAAATTCTTACAGCACTTTCTTGAAGATAGGACTGAAGATGAACAGTTCATTGACGAGAGAGAATTTTTGATCAAGCAGATCAACAACATGCCCGCACAACCAGTGGAACCTCTCCAGAAGCCAGCATTGCTTGGCTCCCAACAAAGGTAGTGTCCGGGTGCAGTACTGCTGGTGATGGTCAATCCCGGTGGAACCTTATTTTATGGACAGAGGCTATTTGATTGCGACGGGTGTTCTGCAGTCTTCAACCTATCTCATTACGACGTGGCTCCGAAACAGCCAACGACAAATGTTCGTCTTTGTGGCTTTTTGGGTATGAAGCGGGTCTCTTGTGGTATCTCAAATTCTCTATAACCTGGGTCTAAGGCTGGCAGGAAACTCGAGATTTACCGTAGTATACCGTTTAACATGAGATTAACCTGGCTTCGATTCTGTAAGTCATGTAGGTTTCTCCGAGACGGAATCGGGTCCAAAGCTTCAAGGATATGAGTGATGTTGGGGTCTGTGAGTGGAGTTATAGATAGAGCATTCTCCAAACGAATACCCCGGGATTGTACAACGACGCCTCAATTAAATGATGACATGTCAGAAGTTCAGTCACGTATATACTCTATTCTATGCTGAAGTCCGGAAGCCAGTGTCCGAAAACTGGAAGTCTGGCTTCTACTGCCCCAAGTCTCTATCGCGAGTATCTCCATTGCCCCATACAAAACGCGCTCATATACAGTAATAACCACGCTAGTCCCAAGTAGGATTAGTGTATTTCAGGCATTTAACAACTTGAGCACGACGCGATGCGAAGACATGAGTGGATTCGTAGCTAAGTGGCTAGCCACCGAGGTAAATTGCGATTCTATACCCATTTACAGGTCTATCGACTCCTTTGGGCTGGATTGAAAGCCAATATTTTATTACGACAATTTTGTTGTAAGCACCTACAGCGACCCAGCGCAATTTGGAAATGCAGTCTTCATATCGGTCGTTCCAGCCGCTGGCTGCACAAAACCAAAGGTCTCCACACGCTCCTGTCGCAAGGAAGGGGGTTGGTACGTGTCATTCCCTTTCAGTTATATCTTACTCTAGGGTCTACTAGCGTGTATTTGAGTTAGCCCAGATCTCTGATGCAGCCCATCAACAATGTCCTGTCAGACGTTTGCGCCGAACTATATCTAGAGACCCAGCGTTGCTAACATCTCTGTTACGTATCAGGCCCAATGGCTACTGGACAACATCTCCAGGCAGCACCGACTCAAATGCAAGCCCAACATGAAGGCCAGAAGCTGGCCATTGAGCTTGCGAAACGCCGCAGCCGCAAGCCTACAGACAAGAACATCCCCGAAGGCGTGGAGGACTGCATAATTGGAGATGGCGCACAGCGATATAAGGAATTGCGCGACGTCGAGCGGAAATTGGATGCAGCCATGATGAGAAAGAGGATGTATATCCAGGATTCGCGCAATAGTAGCATGAAGAAACACAGGACATTGCGCATCTGGGTCAGCAATACCGTCGATGACCAAGAATGGCAGGGAGATGGATTGGTTGTTGATGCATTCGACTTCAACACCAACTCAAATGCCTCATACAAGGTGAAGATCGAAGGAAGGCTCCTGAGCGATGACGAAGATGATAATGAGGAGGAGGAGGACGAGGATTCAGATGACGAGGATGACACCGCCAAAAAGGGAGTCATTGATAGCAAGGCGTTGAGGCCATCCCAGAACTACGCCCTTTCGCATTTTTTCAAGTCGATGACTGTTGATTTCGACAAGAATCGATCAAGAGATGGAGCCGAGCAGACTGTGGAGTGGAAAAAGCCGGCCTTGCCTCCAAACCCAAGAAACCTGCCTCCTTCTGCGGATTTCGATGTGCTAGAGTTCAAGCGTGGGGGCGACGAAAACCAAAATATCACCATCAACCTCGTCCGAGATGAGACGCCAGAGCGGTTCACGCTCAGCCCTCCATTGGCCGAGATCCTGGACATGAAGGAGGCAACGAGGGCGGAAGCCGTGACAGGAATATGGGAATACGTCAAGGTGATGGGGCTTCAGGAGGACGACGAGAAGCGCTCATTCCGATGTGACGATGTTTTGCGACAGGTAAGCACCGAATTCACATCGATTCCATGATTTCACAGTACTAACGCGCTCCAGATCTTCCAGCGAGACACCGGCTACATCCCCAGCATCACCGACGCCATAATCCCACACCTCTCCGCTCTCCCGCCAGTCAGCCTCCCATACACGATCCGCGTAGACCAGGACTTCCACAAGCAGCCCGAACCGACCATCTACGACGTGCGCGTGACGATCGACGGCGCGCTACGCGCCCGTCTCCACGCCTTCAACATGAACCCCAACTACGCCACGACGCTGCGCGACATCTCGACGCTCAACGACGAGCTCTCAGCCATCATCCAGGCGCTGTCGCACTCCAAGTCGAAGCACACCTTCCTGACGACACTGAGCAAGGACCCAGCCAACTACCTGCGCAAGTGGATCAGCTCGCAGAAGCGCGATCTTGAGGTCATCTGTGGCGAGGCGTCGCGGGGTGGCGGCGAGGATGTCGGTGGTGAGGAATGGAGGAAGGGCGGGGCGGGGAGTGTGTGGGGGACGGAGAATGTGAGGGAGAGTGTCAATTTGATGCTGAGTAGCCGGGCAAGGTAAATGGTGTTGCGCGGGGCGTCGGTTGTGCGGGGGGTGTTTCAATGATGGTTTAGGCGTTATAGTATGGTATATGTATGCTAGGTGGACAGCTTTTCGTCCCGGGGCTGCGGAGGGATTCGAAGCTGTCGGTAGACGCGATGTTGATAGGGAAACTTGTTTCTAATACTTGAATCACTGATCTTTTAATATGTATCCAATGGGCCGTTACTATGTGAAGCCGGTATTTGGGAACATCTGAGGTGTAAATTGAGCTTTGAACCAACGAGAATATCCACACTGTGCTGTTGTACTTCTTGCAGCGAGTCTCAGATGCATAGCCGTGGCCATTCTTCAATCCTTGATACTATTCACAGCTGGATGGTCGATGCTACAGTACCTCCGCCAGACCGAGGAAGAGGACCGTGCATCGCAGCCACCCAGACAACAACCTCCAAAACCCATCGTAACTCTGCATGCTTACAGCAACTTTGAATGAAAGGACGACTCTCAATTACCTATTGCTATAATTGTCACATCACAGCTTTTCAATGGTTCAGTTGCTCAAAAATTGTACTAAATGGAGCCATTATGTCGGTTTCAATTGTAGAATAGCTACAAAGTCCTAGCTATGCACCCCTTCTGCTCACTTTTTGTGCAGCGCATTTATATAACATGCCATCATTCAGTCCAAGCCAATATAGGCAGGCTGATTTTTAAGCTCCATTCATAAGCCCCAGCGCATTGGATCTGTACCTCGTCGCAACCAGCCCGGAGACTCAGCTCATATCCATCCCATCTTCCGGATCCTGCCGGTTGATAGTATGAGACCCAGCTGCATCGGCTCCCATAATGCCAGAGTTCATCAGGTATTCCTTCCTTCTATTCATGGAGCCCGCATACACGTGTGGCTCGTCCACCATATCCTCATGCGTCGCAGCCACGGACTGCTTCGCCGGCTCAGCGACGGGAACCAAGACCTCTGCACCATCAAAGACGGGCGGAGAGGTTCGGAGGTTCTCAAACGTCCGGTCCAGGGATGTCGCAACCAGCCTGCCCTGTGCCAGATCCTCGCCGAAAAGGAACCATCCCTCCTTCGCCTCGACGAGGTAACTCGCAAGGCCGTTGCTCTGTAGCAGTATCTTCGGGCTGCTGATGTGAAAGTGATTCTCAATGTACTTCGCCCAGCCTCTGGCTGCGGCTTGCATGTCCACGTCGTTGCTTATCTTGCTCCATCCTATACCGAGATGCATCGTATAATCATCAACCGTAGGCCCACGTTTGGGGCTCTGCCTAGTCGGACTTGAGGAGGGTGTGTTGCCATTCCAGCCATTTGCTTCCTCAGTCCTTGAGGTATTGCTCACATCCAGTCGTTGCGATTTGTGGCTTCGTAGAATCGGTATGGGCGCTGTCAATGGAGGGGCGACTGGAAGTGAGTACGCGCCATCGTCATCGACGCAAGATCGCTTCTCGCTGCCGGAGTCGACCAAGGAGCCACTGGGGCCAAACAGTGTCGTTCCGTCGCCGTATCCTGCATTTTGGCCTATTTCGAGGGGTGCGTTGACTGCCTGTCGAAAGATATCGTTGTCTAGATTGACTCCAGCCTCGTCGCGTGAGCGTTTGCGTCCAGCGCGTTGCTGGGTCTCTGGCTGAGATTGGTAACCGGCGCCAACGTCCATTGAATGCTGACCCGATGGAGCAAAGACTGAAGATGCACCATAACTTCCAAAGGCCTGAGCTGATGATTGTTCTTTGAAGTCGAGTGCTGGGAATGAAGCCGCCGCGGATTGACCAATGGAACCCATGACCAGACAAGGCTACAACCGAGGAACACGGACAATAAGGCAAGCCCGAAGTAACGAAGTGAGAAGGAAGTGAAGGACGATGAGGGTATTTAGTAAAGAATGATAATGTAGTTTTTGTAATAAGAGTACAAGTAAACAAAGTGAAATTGAACGGAAGATTGAAGATATGTGGGGGATGCGGCGGGACTGAGTGCAGGCAAGAGTCCGGGGAATTGGAGATGAATTGGAGAAGGAAGGATGGAAAGATGAGAGTGATGGGAGAGAGGAAGAGGTGGAGGGATAGTGAAGGGAAGAGCAGATGGGGGAATAGAGGCGAGAAGAGACGAGACGAGAGACGAACAAATGAGAAGGTGAGGATGGGGATACGG
>LNAR01000006.1:0-11782 GCA_001630585.1 Pseudogymnoascus sp. BL549
AGCGTTTGGAAGACGCCGGGTTTACCATTAACTTATAGCCGCTTATACACATACTATATAAATAATATGTGTATTATCTATCAATCTTTAACTATATAATATAATAAATTAACCTTTGTTATTATTTATCTATTACTAATATAAAATTAACAAAATATAAAAATTTTTAATTTTTATTATTGTTCTTCTAATCATGATAAGAATTTTTCTATGCTAACTGATTCTATAACAATAGGCATAGAGCTATGTAAAATTCCACATATTTCTGAACATTGTCCGTAGAATGTACCTTCTCTATTTATAAGAACAGATACTTGATTTAATCTACCTGGGTATGCATCACATTTAATACCTAAAGCTGGACAAGCAAAAGAATGTATAACATCAGCAGCTGTAACAATAAATCTAACGTGTGTTAATTCTGGAAGTATAACTCTATTATCTACTTCTAACATTCTTAAACCTCCTTCAGCTAAATCAGATTCTGGTACTAAGTATGAATCGAATTCTATAAAGTCCCCGTCATCTGTTAAAAAATCAGGGTACTGGTAACTTCAGTATCATTGGTGACCTTCTGCTAATACAGACATAGCTGGATCACTTACTTCATCCATTAAATATAATAATTTAAAAGAAGGGAAAGCTATAAGTATTAATATTAAAGCAGGAGTAATAGTTCATATTAATTCTATTAATGTACCATGATTTAGGTATTTGTGTGATATAGGTGATTTTTCATGAATGTATGTTCTAATTACAGATAACATTATTCACCCTACAGCGAATAATACTATAACTAAATAGAACATAATATTATCATGTAATTCTACTAATCCTTCCATTTGTGGAGTAGCAGTATCTTGGAAGTATAAACCTCAAGGACTAGGTGCGTCACAATAATTAAAAAAGCTATTTTTAATGTAATAAATCATTTGTTTTTATTATCTTTTTTGCTTGTATCCATATTATAATATTGTATAAGTATTAATAGTAAAAGTAAATGGTATATAAGAGGAAAAACAGATTAGAATTAAATAAAGGAGTAACAAAAGGTAAAATAAGAATTAAGAAGTACCATTATGTTGGTATAATCTAGACATTAACATGCTATGCTACTATAGATTAATGTTGACACTGAGTAATGTAACCCATCTAAAATTGGAGCAGGGTATATACCTAAGACTACTGTAAGAATAACTAAACTAAATAACATGAAAAATTCACGTACATTTAAATCAACTAAACTTATTTGGTTTTTTAAAGTTAAAAAGAAGGCTCCTCCAAAAGCTATTCTATTAAACATGAAAATAGTATAAGCAGCTGAAAAGACAACAGAAGAACTAGCCATTACACCTAATAATGGTAATTTTTCAAATACACCATATAAAGACATAAATTCCCCAACAAAATTTAAAGTAAGAGGAACACCACAGTTAGCTAAACATAATATGAAGAATAATATAGAGAAAATAGGCATAATTTGTGCTATACCTCTGTAAAAAGGTATCAATCTAGTACCTGATCTGTCATATAATACACCACCTACACATATGAATAAACCACTAGATACAAAACCATGAGCTAAACCTAAAACTATTCCTCCTTCTATACCTTGTATTGTATTACTAAATACACCTATTAAATATACTGCAGCATGTGAAACAGAACTGTATGCAATTAACTCTTTAATATCTATTGTTCTTAATGTACTAAAACTAGCATATATTATAGTGATAACCCCTATAAGATATATTATGTATGTATACTCTAAAGCAGCTTTAGGTAATAAAGGTAATATAAGTCTAAATATACCATATAAACTTAATTTTAAAACAATTCCTGCCAATAGGATACTACCACCTAAAGGCGATTCAACGTGAGCTTTTAATAATCATGTATTTAAAAAAATGGTAGGCGTTTTAATAGCAAATGCTATAAATATACCATAAAATAAGAATAATTGTGTAGAGTAATTAAAATTAGTTTTATATAAAGCATCAAAATCAGTTGTACCCATTATAGATGACATTGTAAGTATTGATAATAATAAGAATAATGATCCAAATAATGTATACAAAAATAAATAAAAACTAGCTCTTACTTTATTACTTGATCCAAATAAACCAATTAATAAAAATAAAGGCGGTAATATACTTTCAAAAAATACATAAAATAACAATATATCTAAAACTAAAAACACAGCTAATAATAAAGTTTCTAATAATAGTATAATAATAACATATGATCTTATATTTTCTTTTATAGAATTTCAATTAGAAAGTAGTGCTATAGGTACTATAATAGTAGTTAATAGTACAAAATATATAGATAGACCGTCAACACCTAAATAAAAATCATATGAACTAACTTCATGATACTCTTGTACAAATTGAAATTGATTAACACTAAAATCAAAAAGTATGAATATTAAGAATGAACATAATAAATTAACAATAGATGTTATTAAACCTGTTGTTTTTATACGTTTAATGTTTAAGGCAGAGGTGTCGTAAGACATGCATGTGGATATTATAAATATCCCTATTAAAGGTATTACTAATAAAAGAGATAGTAACATAGTCTAGACAAATTTAAATAAAGCAGACAGAAAAGATTATATACCTACCCGAATATATCTTATATACAAAAAAAAATATTATTTTTTAAACTTTTGCAGGCTTACCTACTATTTTATTAATTTTAATGTAATTACTATGTAAAGTGTAAGTTTGTCTACTTTCTATTTTTAAGGCATTTTTACCTAATTCGAAAGCAAAACCTAATGTTAAGGCTAAAAAGAATACAAGCATAATAGTTAAACCGTATATACCGTTAGCATATGCACTAACTACATAAGGATAAACTAATAGTATTTCTAAATCAAATAATAAAAACAAAAGAGCAAATATAAAAAAAGAAATACTGAATTGTGTTCTATTTTGACCTAAAAATGAATGAAAACCACATTCGAATGCACTATCTTTTTCGTCATAAGGATTATGAGGGGCGAATATTAAATTAACAGCTAATAAAATAATGGCTAATAAGGGTATAAATACAAAAAAAAAAGTAATACTAGACATTAAGAGTTAAATAATATTAATGCTAATATATTTGACATACTTAATGATTCTTGAGGCATAAAAATAAACAATAACATTATTAAAGTTAAAATACTTATTGTAATAGTTAAATGGCTTGATAGTATTATGCTATCATATTTAAAGCTTAATTTTTTAACTGAACCATTCTTTTTGGTTATAGTTGCATACATGTCAACATCTGAAATATAAGGATTTACTTTATATTCAGGTTTATCGAAGAAAATTTCTTTTACAATATTTAGATAGTATACAGCACTTATTACACTAGTTAATATAGCAACAAGTGTTATGAAAACATATCCATTATCTAATGCTGCACTTAAGACCATCTGTTTTGCAAAAAATCCTATAAGAGGTGGGATACCTGCAAAAGAAAATAAAGTAATAGCGAAACTTAAAGCTAACATAGGATTTATGTAAAAGAAACCTTTGATTTGACTAATTAATTGTATTGGTGAATTATTTTTATCTAATAAAAAACTATATTTTTTATTTTCATTACTATAGCAATATAATGAATATCCTATTGCCAATAACAACATGAATGCATTTAAATTACTTAAAGAGTATTGCATTAAATAAAATATGAAAGCTTGAATTGACTCTATGCTGTTAATACTTAAAGCTAATAAAATAAACCCTACATGACTTATAGTACTGTAAGCAAATAATCTTTTTATTCTAAATTGTGTTAAACCTAAAACTGAACCTATTATTAATGATAGTAAAGAACTAACTAATAAGCTAGTAGTTCAATTAAAACTATTTGTGAATAATGAATTACTAGTGTAGTGCACTAATTCTAAAAAGAATATAAATATAGATATTTTTGCTATAATAGCTATAAATGTAGTAACTACAGTAGGAACGGCATCATAAACATCAGGTGATCAAAAATGAAAAGGTGCAGCACTTATTTTAAATAAAAATCCTACAGATAAAATAACTAAAGACATGTTTATGTAGTCTGGTTTATATCAAGATTGAGTATTATTGCTTATATCACTACCTAAATCACTTATACTAGCTATAACATATATACCATCAAGACTAGTAGTACCAGAGTTAGCATATAAAAGAGCTGAACCTAATAAAATAAAACAAGAAGCTAATCCACCTAATAAAAAATAAGTAAGACCTCCACTAGTTGCTTGTTCAGAGTTTCTATAAATAGTACTTAATAAGTATAATCCATAACTTTGTAACTCTATGCTTAAAAAAACAGACACTAAGTCACTAGTTGAAACTAAAAAAACAGCTCCTGTTATTATAAATAATATAATTAAAGGATATTCTATTATTTTAAACTGTTCTCCCATTTTATTTAAAATTTTAGCTTTAAAGTTAATTGCATCATAAGATAATAACTTAGAAGAGTTTTTAAAAAATACTTTTCTAGGATAAAAACTTGTTAATTGCAATATAGCAGCACTAACTAAAAATATAAATAACTGAAATGTATGAGTTATACTTGTAGCACTAAATAAACCCCCGTATAAACCTATACCTGTGTCTAAGTTTGTTAAATATAAACTATCTAAAGTAAGATAACTAGATAATAATAAAATTATAATAGTTATTCTACTATATAGAATAGATTTGTCTCGTCTCAATGAAACGGCATTCGACATTAATAATGAAATAAGTGAAAGAATTAACATGAGCCGGGAGAGAAATTTGAATTCTCATTATTAATGCATGAAATTAATGTTCTAACCAATTAAACTATCCTGGCTGACTTATTTTTATTTATTATTAATTTAAAGGGTGAGTACCCTGACTTGAACAGGGAACATACTGTGCCACATACAGTCGTTCTACCGATTGAACTATACCCACCTATATCTTTTTAAGTATTATTATGCTGGAGTGATTCGAACACCCAATAATAAGTATCAAAAACCTATGACTTGCCTATTAGTCTACAGCATAGGTTTAATTTACTATAAACCACACATTGTATAGCTTATAAGGTAAACCCGACTTGAACGGGTAAGATAATAAAATCAAATAGTCCTAAGCTATTCATGTCTACCAATTCCATCACTACCTTTATTAATTTAAATACACCTATATAGGTAATATGCTCGAGATAAGAGTTGAACTTACAACCTAGATCGCTTCAAGATCCCGCTCGACCAATTGAGCTTCTCGAGCTAAAATTTTATATTTAAATATGGAGACATCAGGAATCGAACCTGAGATAACGACTTGCAAAGTCGCAGTTTTACCAATTAAACTATGTCCCCTTTACAAAGGTTTAATACAACCTTTATAAATAATATATATTATACCAATTTTTAATTTATATAGTTAAATACTATCCGAGAAACGACTTGAACGTTCACGATATTATATCAGTAAAGCTTAAGTTTACCCTGTCTACCAATTCCAGCACTCGGACTATACATTATTAAGGCCAAAGTGACTTGAACACTCATCTAAACCGTCATGAGCAGCTTGCTTTACCAATTAAGCTATAACCTTTATACTATAACCTTTAAACATGTAAATCTGTTTAAAGAATATATAATTTTGTATACATGTACTAATATATATATACCTTATACACTATTACATATATGTACTACATAAGATTGACCTTAGAGGGACTCGAACCCTCGAATATGACAGTGAAAGTATCAAGTCTTAACCCCTCGACTATAAGGCCTTTATGATTTATATAAATAAATTTAATATATCAAAACCGAATACTTATACCCTTTTTATCGGTGTGAAAGGTCTATACAATAGAACTACTATATTATATATAGTTAAACCAAGCCCGGTGCAAGTATCGCACTTGCTTCAGCTGGTTACAAAACAGCTACATTACTTTTATGCTAACCAGGCTTATTTGTTAGCCTTTAAACTATAAACTAGTAACTTTTTCTATATGCTTATAAAAAACAAAAGAGATAATATAATGTAAGATATAAATAATAATCAGTTATTTATAAAATTAGTACTTTATGCCTAAAAACATTTAAATTCTTTCAGCTAAAGCCTATTAATCACATATTTAATAAAATATGGAAATCGTAGTGTTAAACTACCTATATTTAAGAATATCTTAAAGTAAGTTTCGTGCCTAGATGCATTCAGCACTTATCTTTAACTAACGTAGCGTTCCTGCCGTGCCTATGCTATATATTTACTTAAGTGAAAGTAACATCCCTGTATAAATTAAATTTATACTTTTATTAATATTGGGCACATAAACAACAGGTAAACCAGAGGTTAATATACCCAGCTCCTTTCGTACGAGGGGGCTATCCTTATTTTATTCTAATTTCCTCTAGAAGATAGAAACCATACTGTCTCACGACGTATTTAACCCAGCTCGTGTAACTTATTAATCGACGAACAGTCGAACCCTTCATGATTCCTGCATTCATGTGGATAAGTTAAGCCGACATCGAGGTGCCAAACTGCGCACTCAATTTGTACTTCCTGGCGCAATTAGCCTGTTCAAAATTTGTTATCATAAAGGTTATTTATCCTTTATTTCCATCTTTCACAAGATGGTTCAGACTATTTCTTCATTTCTTTTTATATAGTTAATGCAACGCGAGATTTAAGAATAATAATTAAAAAATAAAAAAATAATTATACTATTTAGTAATTATTTACTGCTTATTCAACCTTTAAGACCAAAAGCACCACTACGTGTTTTTGAATTTATTACAGTATATTGTACATTAGATTTAGCATGACCTCTTAACATTACTGATGATAATTTTTTATAAGAAGAATCCAAATTTTTAATGCTACCTTTTCATTTTACCTTAAATACAGATCTAGAGGCAGCAGAACCTTTACTTAATCTACCTTTAGCTTCTAATCTTACACCCGCCATATCCTTATTTTTCAAAGAATCAATTATAATATCTAACGGGTTATGAGTATTAACATAGCTTTCATTATAAGCTGTTAAAGAAGTTTTATCTTTATCGCCTGATACAAATGAAGAAGAAGGTATAATATCTAATAATATTTGGTCTAAAGTATCTTTATCCATGTTATATTTATTTACATTAGAGTTAATATGTAAGTTCTTAAGATGATCTAAGCAAAAGTTATCTGCTTTTACACCTTGTTCTTTTATTTTATTTACTCTAGGTAATTTAACTAAATATAAAGAAGATTTTAAGACATTTAATAGGTTATTTTTTCTATTTTTCAACTTTGTAGATATTACTTCTGTAAAAATGTCACTATTAAAATACAAACTTTTTAAATTTATAATATTAAATTCTACTTCTTTATTATAAAGTTTACCAATTATTCCTTTTAACTTCATTATAAACTTATCCTCAAATTTAGATTCATTTAAGTGAAGTAAAAGTTTACATGTAGCAATTTCTTTAATTTCTTTACTTAAAAAATTTTTTCTTAAGGACTCAGTATAAAGTTGGTCTAATTTTTTATTAGTTGTTTTATCATTTTTACTTAAAATTATCATTTCATTTATAATATCTACGTATGATTCCATAGAAGGGTCTTTTTTTAAAATAGATTTTAACTCCTCTAAATAATCTTCAAGTGAAACTCCTTTTTTATAGACATTTATATCATGTAATAAATTTATTAAAGATGGATCAATATCAAGATTATCAACTTTAGAGCTAAAATATGCTTTCATTAAATTTTTCAATTTTAAAGTTAAAAAAATTTTTTCAGCATTATATGTATACAAAGTTACTGTTACTTTAGAACTTGTGTGTTTTAACTCTGCTTTACTTATTAAAATTTTATTTAGTGATAGTCTTCTAAATCTCATAGCTATTTTACTACTTTTTAATCCTTTTTGATTAAAATATAAATTAAAATAACTTTTAACTAATTGACTTAAATTTTTATCTGCAATAGATAAATTTTTCACAGAATTCTGGTTATAAGCGTACACAGAATTAAATCATTCTTTAGTTGCAGTAGGAAAAACACGAGTAGGACCTATAGTGTTAGAAACAACACCTAAAGGTATAATTTTGTGTTTAAGATTTACTTTTTTGTTAAATATAAGAGGCTTTAACATTTCAGTTTTTTGGTTATTATTTTTCATAGTTATTATTTTTCATTAGTTATACCAACATAGTGTGGTAATAAGCTTTACTTTAATCTAACAATGTAGATAAACTAAAGTAAAGACTATTTCATTAATAAATTAATATTAACTAAGGTTAAGCAATATAAAAGAATATTGCAATTATATGACTATATATTAAGAAAGTTGGGCATTGTTAGAAAGATTATTGTTAGCATAACTCACTTTCTAGTCGTTGAACGGTTTTACTTTTAAAAACCTTTTTGAGGTAAATATGCTAAAGTAAAGTTCGCTTCAAGTATACTAAGTCCTCAGACAAAGTTATTCTTGAAATTAACCCAATAAATTGCCAATGAGTTTAAATCTAATAAACCAATAATAAATACTGGTAGATTTAAACATTGGAGGACTAACATCCCTAGCGTAGCTTTTTCATAAATCCAAGACCTTTCCTTTCTGCATCTTGTGATCATATGCCCCGCTTACGCGACTGATAGACGTGTAAGTCAAACAGTAAAGCAAGATTAAGCCATTAAACTTGACAAGTAATAAACATAATTATCTTATTAGCAATTTGTAGTTTGGTTTCACCAAATACACCTAATAAAAAAATTAAAAAACATTGGAAAGATATCTACTTCAATGTTTTAATTACATCTATTTTCCATATAGATAAAATCTTACTTGGATAAAAAAATATTTCTAACTTAATAGATAAATAGCTGGATTAGTTATAGCATAAGCTATACCAAATAACAAACTAAAAATAAATACATTAAATATATAATGTATTGTTAGTCATGAAAACTTATTTCCAAATAATATATTTAGAAGTAAGTCATGTCAATTTTACAAAATTAACTTTGGATACACCCAGGTACTTTTTATGGGATCTGTGCCCCGCATAAACTGCCTCCTAGCCATTGTTCCCCTACATATTAGGGGTAATCTCCTATCTTTAGATAGGAAAATAGAATAAATCTATCAATATGACAAACAGAATAAAGGTATTTCAATTGTATCTAACCAATTACCTTATACTACTAAAATTAATTCAATCATATCCAATAACTAGCAACAGTAAAGCTGCATAGGGTCTTCTCGTCTAACTAGAGGTAAACTGTATCTGCACAGTTATTCCAATTTCACTGAGCCAATCATTGAGACAGCTGTTGTATCGTTAAATCATTCATGCAAGACCGCATTTAACGGCCAGGGTATTCCGCTACCTTAGGACCCTCAAAATAAGGCCGCCATTGATCGGGGTTTCCTTCAAAGTCAAGCTTATATTAGTCAACTTAACTAATCCGTTAACCAGCCGACATCGGGCAGAAATCACACTCAATACTTTGATTTATTATCTTACTGCAGAGTGCTTTGTTTTAATTAAACAGTCGTACAACACTATTCCATGCTTCCTATTCTTTACCTGATATTAATCAGGAGGAATGGCTCTCCTTATCCCTAAGTTACGGTAGTTAGTTTGCCGAGTTCCTTAATGATTGTTCACTCAAACGCCTTCGTATACTCTACTTGCTTACTTGTGGTAGACTCTAGGTACGGTTATTATGTCGCCTTTATAAAAATATTTATTAAAGGTTTTTACTGTTTTTCCAGAACCTTTTTCACTTAAGAAAAGTTTAAGATGAAACATCTTAATTTATTTTCTTAAAAGGTTGTTACTTTGTAGACAAGATTTTCTCATCGTTTAATCCTTTAGGTTTATAAACTTAGAGGCCGTTACTTTAAAAAATCCATAAGCTTTAGGCGAGGGGGGCATGCCCCCTTTTTCGTTACTCATGTCAGCATTGTCACTTGGGTCATTTATTTCTAAATCTATTTAAGAAGTAGTCTAAAATTTACCCAACGTTCCGCTACCCCATATTATATAATATTATGTTTTAATATGGACAAGGTGTCGGTATATTATTTAGATCCGTTAAATTTTCGGTGCCACTATCAATGTAAATAGTAAACTATTTACTGAACCAGTGCTCTGTTACGAGGTCTTCAAAAAATGGCCGCTTCTAAGCCTATTTCCTAGTCGTATTAGATAGAAACTTCCTTAATTTCACTTAATATTAATTTTGGAACCTTAACTCTTGTTCTGGGCTGTTTCCCTTTAGACATACAACCTTAGCGTACTATGTCTGATTATTTAATATTCATCATTGCCCTTCCGAGTGCGAATACTCACCGATAAAATCTTCACGATCCCCCGATATATACAAAAATAATAAATAACACAAATAAACATGTTATTTATTAAAGTTGCCTGAGATCACAGTTCTGTACCTGCTATGATGTTACTTAAATTACCTACTTCTATAGGTTTCGCAGAAAACCAGCTATCCTGGTCAGTTTTGTCTTTCACTAACTTACCACGGTTCATCGGATATCTTTACAACGATAACCCGTTCGGGCTTTTATAACCCTGACTATGGTAAGATCACCAGGCTTCGGGTCTAATTTTAGATACTAATTCATTATTTCATAATTGGTTTATCTAGGCATTGCTGCTCGCATCTAACATTAACTTACTGACCCATTATGCAAAAGGTACGCTCTCACTAAGTATTTAAACTTTGCTTGAGCTGCTTATAAAACTACTAATTCAAACCTTTCCTTCACAGAACTATACGCTGTCGCTTATATATTATATTTAGCCTTAGAGGAAGGTTCCCCTTAACATTCAAACAGGTTTATAGCCCGTTCTACTTATTTAAAGTATTAATAGAGATTTAGTTTAACCTTTATCTCCTTTTAATACTCTAGGCTCTTCTACTTTAATTCACACTAATTGTAGAATCTCGTTTGATTTCTTTTCCTAAAGCTACTAAGATGTTTCAATTCACTTCGTTTATTACTGAATTTATCTAAGAGTTCATGTGTCAAGTTTATATACACAATTTAAAATATTACTCTCTTTAATATATAGCAAGGTATCCCTAATAGTTTCTTTATATACTTGCTTATACTACAATTTATAGTAGATAAACATTAAATCTATATCGATTACATTATATTACTAATACCAATTTAATATATGGAATACTAAATTTTATATTTTCGGGTTATTATGATTCGAACATAACAATTCCTCAACCCAAATGAGACGCCTAACCAACCTGGCTCTAACCCGTTTATACTTATAAATTTAATAGCAATAACACAGAGAATATCCGATTTGAACGGATGTGATTTATAAAAACCAAGTAAAGCTCAAATTTACCGCCTTAAACCGCTCGGCCAATTCTCTTTTACTATGTTGACATTATATAATTTATATATTATTATAATATGATTCTTTCAAGACTTGAACTTGAATAACATCCTTATCAAAAACGCACTTTACCAATTAAGTTAAAGAACCTGGTGTAAATAATATATACTTTACAAGAGTACTCAGACTTGAACTGAGAACATGAAGTCTGAAGCTTCTTGTTTTGCCAATTAAACTATGCTCTTTTTTTTATTAAAACTAACGAAAAGCATAACTTATTTTATACGGAAAAGAGATGAATTGAACATCCAGGTGTTAATACACAATATTTAGCAAATATCTCGCCTTACCAATGGCAACTTTTCCTTTCTATGATAGCATTTAAAAAATATTTATATACTATCATTA